>PVIU01015046.1:0-49671 GCA_004026605.1 Ondatra zibethicus
CAGGCACACTGTCTCAGTAGGTGGACCAGCCCCTCACGGTCCTAACTTCCTAACTCATCTTCTCCCACCTTCTGCTCTTCACCTGCACCTTGGGGGCTCAATCCATTGCTCTGATGTGAATGTGGGTCTCTGTCTCTATCTCCATCCATCGGATGAAATTTCAGGGTCCAGATGACTCCGCGGAAGCTGGTTGGGCGAGATTCCCGGTCCCAAGGGCAGGCCTACTGAGGGTTGCCCGCTCCGCTCGGCTCGGCTCCGTGGGACAAAGGAGGCCCTCTAGCAGGGGACTCGCCCTTCCCCCAAGGCCTCAGCCCGGGTAGGCCGAGCTCGGGTGCAGCCGGGACCACGCAGATGAGAAGGGCTATTTCATTTTTCTAGAGACATATTCTGTGTATTGTCAGTCTTAATTTGTACAAGTATTCCCATGATGGACATAACTTCTAATAAATGTGTAATTACAGAATCAGCCTTTTTAGAACTCAAAGCAGTTGCCCATTGAAATTCTTAATATGTATCTATGGTATGGTACACATATTTTAATTTTCCAAACTTTGCAAAATCAAACACATTCATTTGCCAAATTTCATTTCTTTGTATACCCTTTGGGTTACTTACTGCAGGTAATGGAAAATCTAATAATACCCTGAGAATATCATATAATTCTGACTTATAAACATAATCATAAGGGCTTTCAGCTACTTTACTTAAATTTTCTGACTTATGATCTGCCTTTCCTGATTTATTTGCATCAGTATAGAATATACTGGCTCCATAAATTGGTGTTACTCTTGCAATGTGAGGAAGGATCCAATTAGTTCTCCTTATAGGCTGAAGTCTCTTGTTTTGGGGATATTTGTTCCTAATCTTTCCAAAAACATTACTGAAAGTTCTTTGCCAATATTCATTTTCTGCCCATAATGAGGAAATTTCAACATTAATAAAAGGTACCACAGTTGCTGTGGGGTCTATTCCTGCTAAGTGATGAAGTCTTAATTTTCCTTTCATAATCAATTCAGAAGTTTTTTTCTACATAGGTCTTTCATTTTTTTTACTCCATTTGTGTTGTAAAAATATCCATTCTAATTATTATCTTTCTGCATAAGAATTCCTGCAGAATAATGTATAGAAGTAAAATAACCAGAATAAAATTGAGTTCCAGATCTAAATGATCCACATGTGCATCCTGTCTCAAAATAGCAACCCAACATCCAAGGGATCTGTGTGTCAAAAGTTAGGTCCTGGTACAATTCCAATCCTCAGAAGATGACTAGGATACAGGAAAGGAGTAGCCTGAAGCCAGGAGAACCAGGGAGGTTTGGAGTTCTGGAAGCTGATTCACAGGTGAAGAATTGATCCACAGGGCCACATGCTACTCACTGAAATAACTGCTGGGGCCGGGTGTAGCCAGGGACAGAGCATTGCTTAACACGGGCAAAATCCTGGGCACAGCCTCTTCACTTAGGACTTTTAGCTTTTAGAACATGTCGAGGCCTTCCCTTCCCTGGAAAATGGCAATATCCAAACACACTAGGAAAACATACAGCATGAAACACAGACTGTTCATCTTAGTTAATTCCCATGCCCCAGGAATTCCACAAATACAATTACAAAGTCTTACAGGAATTTACTAAAACTTTTATTGCATTTACTGAGAGTATTACATTTAAGCACTCTTCACTAAAAAGGTTTTGGTTACTTATATATTATATAAATCATATTGTTAAAAAATCAATTATAAATTATATTTTAAAAGAAAGAAACTTTCTCAGAACTAGAAAAATACCCATGCCAGTCAATCCCAGATGACACTTCCACACAGTTAGCTATATTTATACATCTTTGGGGAATCTGGTACCCTCTGTAGGAGGGGAGGAAGAGAGAGGGAGAGAGAGGGAGAGAGAGGGGAGGGACAGGAGCAAGAGCCAGAGGGGAGAGAGAGAAGAGAGGAGAGTAGAGAGAGGCATGCTCACAAGGAGCGCTAGGAACATTTGGAATATTTGATTTTGCTAAGAGAGTTTGAACTTTCAAAATATATAAAGTTGGGGGCAGTGCTACATCAACACCTCAGGAAAGGCTGATACTCATGAGGTTTCACCTCAGGCTACCTGGTTCCATGGGATCTGGGATCCGATCCCGATTCCATTTGGTTTACTATCGAGAATTTTAAACTGGGAGTCTGGAAAGAGCTCTGTGCGTGGAGTGCTGGCTGTGCAGATGTGAGCCTTGAATCCAGTCTCCAGCGGCCATGGAAAAGGTTGGGAGTGGTTGAACAAGCGTGGACTCCCCATGCTGACTGTACAGACAGGAAGAGCCCTGGAGCATGCAGGTCTGCTAGCCTAGCCTGACTGGACCCGGTGACTCTCAAAAACAGACAAAATAAAAAAATAAAATAAACCACAAAAGATGGACAGCTTCTGAGGAGCCACACCAAAGGGAGTTCTGACTTCATGCACACTCATACACACGTACTTGCACATGTGCCCCCTTCCCCCACCAAAAAGAAAATATTTGGAGTGGTTGGTGTGGTTCAGTGATGCCAGGCCCTGAGTTTAATCACCAGCACCAAAGAAGGAAAAGGAAAGAAAAAGAAGAATTTCCTCCTTACTTAGTTCCTATCTCTTCTTTGTCTCTGGTCACCACAGTCTTACTGATTACCGTGTGTGTGTGTGTGTGTGTGTGTGTGTGTGCTCTGCAATGCAGCACGGATTCCAGCCGCTACTATCAGCCCATCAGCATCAGCTGCTGAGACCTTTGGACCCAGCTGTCCTCACTGTTTATCCCCCACTACAGTGACCTACTCTTACCTGTCAAGAAACGATGACCTTTATGACTGTTTACCCTAAAAGCCTCAGGTCAGGCCATAGGTAGCTGCCTGCAGAACTTCACTGCTGAGCCCGGTGAGGCATAGAGGAAGTTAGAAAATTACAATAAGACTGGTTTTATTTTTTTAAAGATTTATTTTTTTTTATTTTAAAGAAATCTTGCCTTGCATGTGTGTGTTTGTGCATGTGAGTGCAGTTGCCCATGGAGACCAGAGATGTCAGATCCCCTGAGGCTGGAGTCACTGGCCATCGAAAGCCACCCAATGCAGGTTCTGGAATCAAACTCTGAACCTCTGCAAGGACAGCTGATCCATCTCTCCCTCCCAGGAGACAGATTTCAAGCACTATACTGGAGAATCTTTAAGCTGCTGGCTGACCTCCCATTGTGGGCTAAAAATGAACAGGTGCTGGCCTATGAGTGAGACCATTGCACAAGCTGTGGGTTAAAGATAAACTAAAGAAAGCGGTTTCACACTGGCCGCAGACCCAACCCAGTGATTATAGAAAAGAGTCAGCAATTCCTTCCGAGCCAAGAACTAACAAGAATAACAAGTTAACCCAAGGGTAAAACATACAGTTAGTTAGTTCATTCCTTCCTGGCTTCAACACTAAAAAGTAAACTAGCAACCCAAATGCAGCCAAATTTTAATCCTTTTTATCTAAGTTCTCAGCCACACAGAGCAACTCTTAGCTGATTACAAGGTTAGTCCAAAAATACTAAGGTAAAATAGTTCCTCTCTGGATAAAGTCAATCCTTTAAGGCCTACTGCCCAAGGACACAGTAACTTCGTGGGATGCTGGGAGTTGTAGTTCTTGGGAAAATACTGAGCCACGTATTCAGAACCCTAAACAAGTTTGAACCATCTGCACTGGATATGCTTGATTACCTGGGAAAGAGGTACCCAGGCAGGAAATATGTCAGGATGCTCGCTTGCCCCTGACGGACTTTCCCTATAACTGTTTGATGTCAGTCTCCCCTGCTACCATGAAAACCATGGAACTAGGAATGGTGTCTCTTTTGCACTCAGTTTCCCCAGCATTCAGCATTGTCTGACTGACAAATCTAGTATATTCTTATCCTTCTCAAGGCTCAGATGGCTCCGTGAGAAAAGTCCCTTGCTACCAGGCTTGATGACCTGAATTTGATTCCAAGGCCCACATGGTAGAAGGAGAGAAAGGAATAGAAGAAGTTGGAGACCCTGTTCACATGGAATGATGACCCTAGGTCTGTGGTCAGTGCACGTGATCATGAGACTGGAGAGGCACAGGGACAGATAGAGGCAGCACAGCCAGATGTAAGGGATTTCACACAATTAAAGAGAACCTTTACCTTTCTGAGACAGGGCTACTCCTTAAATTAATTTTCTTTATTATTATTATTTGTTATTTGTGTGAGTGTGTGTGTGTGCAGCATACATGCCCCATGCCATGGCACATATGTAGAAGTCAGGGGACAACTTTCCAAAGTTGATTGTCTCCCTTCACCTTGTATGGGTTCTGGGGATGAAACTCAGGTCATCAGACTTGCACGGCAAATGCTTTAACACACTGAGCCATCTTGCCAGCAGGCCCCTGAGACAAGGTTTCATATAGCCCAGGCTGGCCTCAAATTCCCTATGTTTCCAACATTAATGGCCTGAATTCCTGATCTTTCTCCCTCTCCCTCCAAGTGCTGAGATTATGGGCTTGTACCACCAAGGCTGAGAGGGATATGGATGGCTTGATTAAAGAGCCAATAAAAGTCAGCCTTAAGCTTGGTATGGAGGCTGGAACATCAGCATTCATGAGGCTGATAAAGGGAGATGGGCATGAGTTTGACACCAGCCTGGGCTATGCAGTAAGTTCCAAGCCAGCCTGGCTACAGAATGAGAACTTTTTCTTTTCTTTTAAAGATCGGTTTTTTCCTCCAGTGACATAACTCAGAAAAGTCTCACATCTATGCCCCTTTCCAGTTCCGCACAACACTGGAATTGTCTGCAGGAATTGGGGTTAGTGTGTAGCTGAGAGCCCAGCTATTGGGCTAGATAGCTTTCCAGTCCAAGGTATGGAACCAGGCCTTGATCATTCTGGGCAAGCACTCAAGCGCTCCATTCCAGCCCCAGCCCAGATTTGGTCCATGAGCTATTGCTTCACCATCCAGCTACAGCCAGGGATTCACTGACCATTCCTGAGCAAGTTGCTATGTCCTCTGTCAGCTGTAGCCCTCCTGGCTGGAGACAGGGCTAAGGTGGAGTCCGTGTGAAGCTGACCCACAAGGCTCAGCCAGCACCTGAGCATGAATGGAGAATGTCAGGCCTGTAGCCCAGACGCTGAACAGAACAGGGAGTTGGGACGTCTTTTAAGGGGGACTTTTTGGCTTCTCTGCTCCCAGGTGACCTGAAGGCGACGCACCAGGTTCCCCCTTGCAGTTGTCAGCCCACATTTCTTCCCAGCAGTTCTCTGGTATCTTACCTCTTAAAACATGACAGATGGTTTGTAATTCCAGTCATTGAGACTTTCCTGAGAGCTGAGGCTCCTAAGCATGATTGACCCCAAGCGCGATGAGTCCGCCTTTCTCCTTTACCACACCCTCTGCCCTCCTCCTCTGCATCTGCGTTTCTCTAAGTGTGCTTGCCCACTGACTTAGTGAAGCCGCATTTACACCAGCACAGTGGACGTGGTTTTGCTTTCACTCTTTTAGGACTGCCAACAGCAAGGATTGCTTCATTTTCAGGGATTTCTAAATCTGGAAAACTGGGTAGTCTTTCATTTGGCCCAAGTACACAGAGGTGATTTGTAGGTTTTCTGATCATAAAAAACAAAACAAAACCCTGATAATAGGTTTCTCCACTGACACAGTTAGCCATATCAAGCTGAATTGAAAAAAATGTAACAGTAGGTTTATTTGAACAAAGCAACTACCAGGTGGGTTCTCCAGTCCCAGAGATGGAGGCCAGAGAAGCCACGCCCACAAATGAAAGCAGGGAGACTTTATAGGTTGTAGGCAATGGGTGATGGCGTGCCCACCACAAGTTGGATTTATGCCCAATTATGGTCAAAAGCTGAGTGCTTTAGGTAGGGACTTGGGCAGCTGGCCTCACCAAGAATTTGGAACTGGGCTTTGTGGTGCCTTCCCTTTATTTGGAGACTCTGGGAAGGGTTTGGGGAAGGAGAAAAGGAAGGGAGCAGGAATAGGGCTTCCTGGATCATGTAGGGTAAGCTGGAGGTTCCAACCAAACCATGATGGTCTTAGAACAAGAGGTTTTAAAGGAATTGACGGAATAAGGTCTATTGGTCCTGGAAACAAAATGTCCTGTTACTTCCTGCTGTAGTGATCCTTGCTGGGACAACAGCATTGGGAGTTCCTGGCGCTCTTGTTCAGTACCTGGCAGTGCCGTTACCAGAACTGCTGGGTGAGACTGGGCCCTGGCAGCCCGGCAACTGTGAGAGCCAAGGCTATGTTGTAGGTGTTAATTACTGTGCCAAAGAGATCCATGAAACAAAATGCCTCCAACCAGCAAGCCCCTTGCCCAAGGACAGACACTTCCTGAAATGCTGGAGACTTTTGTGGAAGATAACAAGCCACATGCTTTCACTCCCCTAAACAAGTGGGTTTGCTCTTAGCTGCACTGGATGTGCTTGATCACACGGAGGCAGGAGGTTTGTAGGCAGGAAATATGCTTGCCTATGATTGGATGCAGGTGGGAAGTATGTAAGCAGGATATATGCTTGCCCCCGATCAGACCTGGTGGGAATTAAATAGCCTTATGGGTTGGCCTTTGTAAGCCTCTGCAAAATGTGTGTGAGTCATTGCCATTTTCTGGGAGCCCTGGAATGGACCATCATCTTGGCCAGTATTTAATTAATGCTTGCATCAAATTTGGCTCAAAACTTGTTGTCATGTTCTTATTCTGAACACACTTGTCTCAGCTTCTTGTCTCATGCAAGATGGTCTAAAAGCCGCCAGAAGGCTGTGGAGAGAAATCCCTCCCCTGGCTGGCCCTAAGCTTCGGTTTCTTTAATGCCAAACCAAAATACATCTCACAGGTTAAGGGGAAATTGAAACTAAGAATATATGGTACAGGTTAAGAGTTCAGTTTATAGCAAAGCGGTTTCTGTCTGTTCCTAGCTAAGAGATGTGTCCTGTGTCAAGTCCCTACTAATGAAGGCTTCTGTTTGAAATCAATAAGAAGTTTCTGGTCTGATGTAAACTGCTGGTAACCCCCTTTCACGTGGTGTATGCTCTTGCTTTGGTATGTGTACTTGCCCTTGTTCCTTCCCTTTCCTTGTGTCCTCTAACAACAGAGAAACACCAGCCCCCTCACCCCTTGTGAGCATTTTATCTCTCCTATCAAAGGGACTTGGAGAGGCCAGGGGGACTGCTCTCAAAAACCCCCGTGCTAGGCAGAGTCACTGGCTGGCCAGCCTTGGGTACACCTAAATACAGCATACTTTAAATGGACAATTCTGGACTTGGTCCTTCCTTTCTTGAGAATTTTTAGGATCGACACTTCTCTTAACATTAGGGAAATGCTAGTTCATTAGCTGTTTAATAGTCTGGTAGACAAAGGGAGGGATCCAGTGGGTGTCTCTTCATTCCTGGGCTCTCAGTTCAATTCCCAGTACCCATGGAGATCTAGAACATCATCCCTGATCACAATGCTGCTTGAAATCTTTTCTGGGACCCTCATTCAGTAATGCATGGGTGCATCTTATGTCATACTGAATTCTTCCATTGATCTGTGGGAAATGGTGTCTTACTAAACATACAAAACAGCTACTTGGGCCCAGCAAAACAGCTCACTGAGTAAACAAAAGTGTTTGCCTCTGAGCCTGACAGCCTAAGTTCTACCCTGGGACTCACAGACTGGAACCCACTCCCTCAAATTGTCCTGAGACCTATTTGGTACCGTTTCTGTGTTTCTCATCAACTCTTTCATCTTGCCTATGTGCCCTGCTGGATTTCATCCCCTTAGACTTGATGCAGAGTCCCCAGAGAGGAATGCTGCCATTTGGTTCCCAGGGTGCTTCAGGGGCCCTTATTAAAGTCCTCTGGTGAAATACACTGAGATGCCCAGACCAAATAACATTAGGGACTGCCCTCTGCTGCCTGGAGAGAAGTTGGTACCACTGAGTATTCACAAGAGATGAGAATGGATGTGTGTGTGTGTGGGGGGGGCTCCCTTATAGCTAGAGTTACAGGTAAGTTGTGAACTGCCTATTATGGGCACTAGGAACCGAACTCAAGTCCTCTGCAAAAACAAGCGAGCACTTTCAATGTCCGAGCCATCTCTCTTGTCCCCAAGACCACTTGACTGGGCTCCCCTGAGGCTGTGCTTCCAGCCTTCTCAGCCTTGGGAGGCTGGTGCATGCATCCTCGGGAGGCCGGTGCATGCATCCTCGGGATGTCGGTATGCACTTGTGTGAGAGGGATACCGAATGAAGCCATGAGAACATGTGATCTTCCAGGAAACCACGTTTCCTTTCCCCCAAGAAGCTGGGTTCCTGATGGCTGAGAGAGGCCTGTCTGCCAAATGTTCTTCTTAGGAGCTTTGTCAGATGAGCGTGAATGTTCCCTGCTCTCACCCACGTGCACAGTTCAAAGTGTAACTTCCCAAGGCCCTGACTCAGGACTGTCCTTGGTGGGAGGAGGCTCTGGGAGGAATCTTCTGGTCCCAAGGAACAGGGGCTCAGAGCTCCGGGGA
The DNA here is from genome assembly GCA_004026605.1 of Ondatra zibethicus. Classification (NCBI taxonomy): domain Eukaryota; kingdom Metazoa; phylum Chordata; class Mammalia; order Rodentia; family Cricetidae; genus Ondatra; species Ondatra zibethicus. The sequence continues at coordinate 8,507 of PVIU01015046.1, forward strand.
TCCGGCTAAAGAGCTGGGTCACAGCAAAACCCCTTGTTTGGAACTGCCAGTCTGGAATTGGAAATGGAGTCTCCTGGGTCCCAGGCCAAGGCTGTTGGGCAGCGCCTCCTCCAGGCTGAGACCCCAGAAAAGAACGGGCTCCAGGCTGTGTCCAGCGGCCAAGGGGGAAGAGCGCTCCGCTGGTTCACCACTGTAGTCCTGAACGGCGCCTTCCTGGGGATGGTGAGAGCTGACACTGCACCCTGCCAGGCTGGGGTGCAAGCCTCCTGCAGGCGACCTGCCCTTCCAGGAAGATGTGCTTTTGACCACCTGCACATTTGTGTGACCTTTGTGCAGCATTATTTAAACAGCCTGGGCGGTGGTTTCATCGTCAGGAAAATGGGTACAATTCTAATCAAATGTGAAATTGATTGTCCTAGGGTTTTGCAACTGCAACAAATCTTGCTTGGTTTCTGTACAAGGTGTGTGTATGTTGGGGGAGGGTTCTGCTGGTGTGTACCAATGGCCCTCGCACCCCAGATCATTATACAGCAACGAGCCTTCCTTCCTGAAGTTCTTCCTTGTGCCCTGACCACATCCAGCTAACAATTTAATTTCGCAGCTGAAAACTAGGCCCAACAGGGAAAGAGACTTTAATCAGGTCGCAGAGTTAGGTAGGTGCTGAAGCCAGAAGCTGCCTCACTCTCTACCATAATCCTAGCTACATTGAGCCTTCAGATCCTTGTGTTTTTCTCAGAGCAAAGTGCAGTGAGAAGCGCCTATTCCGCTGATGACCTCTCTTTGTCCCAGTAATTGTGGCCTCAGAGAGTTGAATGTGGGTCTTCTGCAGAGTAATGTCTGCTAACTGCGCGTCTCAGAGATGGAATCAGAATTGGGTTTTGATGGCGGGGGTGGAAGATCCGAGAAGTAATCACTGTGGATGCAGGGGCATCCCATCCGTGGGCCAGGTCTTCTGTAAATCTTTTTGGAAATGGACCACTCTGGTGAGAGCCACTGGTCTGACCCTTGAACTCACTGCTTGCTGAGCACCTGAGCTCGCTGGCCCTGAGTCTTGGGAGGCTTCTGCCTGGGGAAGGGGCACACCTGCATTGGAGCAGACGTGGTGCAAAGAGAATCAGTGCTTCTCTAAATGTAGATGAATTAGAAACAATTTCTTAAAGGGCCAAGCATTTCCTCTGATAGCCACTGCTAACCTTTCTGTTTGCTGCTCCCATTGAAAAGCAAAGGTCACCCGTGTTGATTTTAAGTTTTTTTGCAAAAAGAAATGATTCAGGAACTGGCCAGGGCCAGTGCCAGTGAAGGCTGAGAAACTCCACTCTGAAATATGGACAGGCAGTGTCGATAGACCCAGAAAGTGTATGGACATAACATGATCGTGGACAACTCTCTGACTTCCTTGGACTTCTGGGCAGTGTGCAGCTGTGATGGACTCAGCACCTGGCGAGTCACCTGCTTGTCTGAGAATATTCTTCCAGGAAGGCTTCAGTTGTTGGGGTGCTAGGTTACAGACTCCTGCACACAAAGGCAGCTGTCAGCTGATTTAACAACCTCACTTCCCTTGTGGGTCAGCAGCTCAGTCTGAAATGGGATGAGGTCTTGGCTACCAGCAGCACTTTCTGTGCCCATAGTCATGGTCAGTTTGGTCCAGCCATCTAATTCATAATGGACAATAACAGATTAATGCCTTCCTCATGCTTTTAACTGAAGTTTAAAGGCTGAGCGCATAGAAGCATCTATGACTCACAGGATCCCGATAGGTAAGGGAGGATGTTAGGATAGTTAACAGGTGGGCAGGACTAAGAAACTAGGGCACACTCCTTAAGTTAGAGCTTATCCAAAGATGGCAGCATTTCCCTGTGCTTTCCTGCAAGGAGACGAAAGGGCTAGAGCATCAGCAGTGGGTGTGTATGTGTATGTGTGTGTGTAGAAAGCTAATGCCTTTGTCTGATTGTAGGATGGTCTTAGTGAAAATACACTTTGGACTAATGCATGGAAGCTTTGCCTTCTGGATCACATCACATTTTATGTGCATAGGTGATACCTGGGTCTTCATTAGGGATGAGGCCTTGCAGTGTCTGTCCACAAAGGCTCCGTCTATGCTCTCCAATGGGAGTGGATCCGGTTGCCATCACTTGGAAGGGATTATGACTGAGACCATCCAGGTGATCCAGGAATTGGGCTCACTGCCTTTGTGTCTGTGGTTCCTCACTTAGCTATTACACAACTTGTGTGATGAAACAAGTACTGCTGTGGCCCAGGATTTCTCCAGGACTCCTGCTAGGAAAACACAGCTTCTAATCTAACTGTAGCTACCTTTCTGTATGGGACAGCCTCTAAGCTTAGAAAATGAGCACTTCTGGAGGCTGTGGGTGTCGGGCTCATCCCACGGATGACAGTACAGGACTCAGAGCTCTATTGGGTTAACTAAAGGTGGGATGCCTAAGCAAATGCTCGTTAGAAGCCCTGTTCAGAGAAAATATGCATCTACCAATGTTTTGTTACCGTGTCGATCATTTTTTCCTACCATGGTGTATCTTAGAGTGCAGAGCATTTAATACTATCAGCTTTGAAGACTCAACAAGCACCAGGCAGACATCCAAGCTCTCCCTGGGTCCACGCTTAGCAATGGATTTGTGAACTCTCAAGTTCAGGGTTTAGTACTGGATACTAAATAGATTCTCACAGGTAATTGAACTTGGGTCAAATCCATTGCGTTCCTTCAAATTGCAAAGCTTGCAATTTCTCCACAGACTAACTTAGCACGAAAATATGCCAAGTCATTTCCTCGGTACTTAATTCTTATTGTGGTTGGCCCTAAGTTAAACATCAGCTTGATGTTTATGAGCCACTGGTTTCTTCATTAGAAGCTGAGAATTCCTACCAGACCAATGGACCTTGATAGTCCTTTCCGTGACTGTCCTTTCTCACTCAACAATTAACTGCAAATGACAAGACTTAAGATGGCCATGGTTAAAGCTCCTTTGAGGGTTCTGTGTAATAGTAATGCATTTGGCAAGAAAAGTTTGTTATGTCTGTTGCATACAAACTTTATGAGATGGGTGTTGCTAGGCTGTCCTTGCTGACCAGAACTCCTGGGCTCAGCTGATTTTCTTGCCCCAGCCTCCTGATCAGCTAGGACTATGGGGACGGCCACCAGGCCTGGCTCTTGCACATAGCACACAAAGGTAACAAGTAGAGCTGGTGGGAGCACAGGTGGCAGAGCACTTGCGGGCACACGGGAAGGCCTGAGGCTTATCTCTGGCACAAACGTCTGTGAGCGCATCTGCACTCAGGAGGCAGAGGGCAGTGCAATCAGAGCCTCAAGATTATCCTCAGCTGCATATGGACACGTGAGCCCTGCTTCAGAATAACAGAGTAACACTTTGAATTGTGACTGCTACTGTTATACTTATGCCCACTAGATTTCTAAGAATTTCACGCAACTTCTGAAACACATGTTAGTAACACACCCATCTGTACACAACTCATTAATTTTGAATTTCTTATTATGTCATCGCAGTTCTCATATACTTGAATGTTTCACTTGTATACATTTTGCATTTATTATTTCATCATACTTCTCATATACTTTGATGCATCAAATAAACTAATAGATATGAGTTTAATACCTAATTTTATAAAAAGATACACCCTTTGGAGATATTCCAAGGACCCATCTAGAAAGTTGCTAAATTAATTCAAAATCTAGAAAAATATTTATTTCATTTGATTTGGAGAAAATTAGTAGAAAAAAAGAAAAGAAACAGTGAAGATTTTCAACATCAAAATAAGATTAAATCAAGCAAAGCACAATCTTTAATTTACCTACATGATATCAATACTTCAAAGGCAAATACATAGGATGACACTGTTTTTATTTTGAGATGAGGTCTCACTATGTAATCCTAGGTTGTCCTGGACACTCTGGTCCTCTGACCCAGCCTCTAGAGAACTGGGGTTAAAGGTGTGATCTTAAGTAAGCAAAAACCTAATAAGGACATCACAGAGCACAGGAAATTATCTCGGTAAAACCCAGGATTTTCACATCCTATAATAATTACCCCAAATGGCAAAGAAAATTCCTTTACAATATCCTGTACAATACTGTACAAATACAATAGAAGTGTGTGTGTGTGTGTGTGTGTGTGTGTATGCACACATGCGTTTGTGTGTAGGGGACTGTTGTGTGCACAGCACCTGTGTGGAGGGACAGCTTGTAGGCATCAATTCTCTCCTTCTACCCTGAGTTCTGGGGCTTGAATTCAGGTGACAGACTTGGTGGCAAGCACTGTTACCCACTGAGCCATCTCACCAGCACAAAGCCGTGTGTGCTTTACTTGGTTTGGTTCTGACATGTTTTAATATTATTTATGTGTGTGTGTGTGTGTGTGTGAGTGTGTGTCTGTGAATGTATGCCACGTGTGTGCAGCTGCCAGAAGGCAGCATCAGATCCTCTGGAGCTGTAGTGACAGGTGGTTGTGAGCACCGTATGAGGATGCTGGGAGCAGAAGCCTTGCCCTGTTGAAGAGCAATAAGACTCTTGCACACTGAGCTGTCTCTCCAGACCCTGTTTTTATTTATTGCTGTATTTTTTTTAACAGGAAGAACAAAATTCTAGTTTTACATTATATCTTAGATTGTGATATTCGTTTTTAAGAAAAACTTGTGAATAATTTCCGTTTCATTTCAGCAAGCATGCTCACACATAAAGCTTATTTCACAACATTCATCTCGGATAAAACTTCTCGCCTCCTGCAATGTTTTAGGTTTGTGGTGTGGTCTTTGTTGGGGTTGTCTTTAGATAGGGTCTCTCAAACCCCAGGCTTGTTTTGAATTCAATACCTACCCAAGGAGACCTTGAACTTCTGATCCTCTTGCCTCTATCTCTCTAGGGTTGAAATTACAGGTTTGTACCACCACACTGAACCTCTGCTGGGCATCAAACCCATGGTTCCCTGCACCCTGGAAGGGACTGTCCCAATGGAACTGCACCCCAGCCCTCGCTGTAATGTCCCCATCTATTTTGTCCTCGACTTTTCCTCTTCTCATTTTACAACTGCCCTCATCCTCCTTACTAAAATGAAAAATCTTCTTTCATATATGCAGTCTGTGCCCAAAGGGCACTCATCACCCATGGATAGCTACCTACTGGGATTCTTACTTCTTTATTTCTGATAGTTTAAGCTTCCTTCATTTCTTATAATTTAATGTTTATTTACTTTAATCTCTAATGCAAACTAGGAAGCAAGTTACTAGGAATGTCAGGAAAACAAAATGCAGACTGGAAAATGTGTGAATTGCTGCTTCTAGATGCCCAGGCCTTTCAAAATTAAACCAGCAGCACCCTATGAACCAAACACTACCCAGGACACATAAGTCTGGAAAGACATGATTGCTTCATCTTCTTTTCTAAGAATACTTTATTCACATAAGCCCCCTCTCTGCCTACCAGAGGCTCAGGAGTGCTAGGACCATCGTCAACACACCTGCCTCCGCATCTAGAGACAGAAAAAATCTCTTTGAAGTGAGCAAGATCAAAAGCAAAGAGAAAAATAGATATATAAGAAGACATTTAAGCTTTTTTTTCCTTTTGCAAGGGGGTCATTAGCTCATTTAAATTTTATTTTACTATTTGTTTAAGTCTCACTATTATACTTAGAAAGAGGGGAAGTTGTGACCCTGGCAGTCTGAGGATCTCAGAGGATCCTTCAGTCCTGACCCAAGAGGATGCCCTGTCTTGGTCCCAACATTCTCCTCCCTGTGAGTCTGAGTGAACTGTGGATGTGTGGGTTCCCAGGCATGAGGTACTGTACCCCCAATCTCTTTTGGTTTGGCTCCTCTGGCTGGCAAGCCTCTCTGACAGCAGCAGGCCAGACAGAGGCAACACACTATCTCCGTACCACGCATGGTGTCTCCGGAATGCTCCCAGGCCACCCCATGCCACACCTTCTGAGGGAGCAGCAAACACTGGTGATCACTCAATGGGTTGCCACCCCTCCTATGTACCTCAGTGAACCCGTTAAAGAATGCATTGCACTGATTTTAAGGCACTGGACTCTTTTCTCAAGTGAGTATTTTCATCTAAGTGAAGACATCTCCATTCTAGCCACTCTAGTTCAAAGGTTTCCTAATAACATTAACTTACTCCTGCCCAGTCCCCAAATGTACACAGGGTCAGTGCCCTTAACTTAGTGATGATAATAAGCAAGTGTCTAAGAAATCAGTCTCTGAAGATGGACACTATAAAGAAATCTCACACTAGCTCAGAATTGAGTATAATAAAGGGTTATTTATTTAGGGGTAGACTCACAGATCACACTCCTCTGCATGAACGAGGAACAGAAACAAAATCCAGCAGCCAGAAGAGAGAGAGAGAACATGCACTTTACATTGGCATTTATAGTATAAAAGGCCACGCCCAAGCAGGAGGGTAACTTAAAGGCTACTGGCTGTAGGATTTCTTACAGCACCTCCCCTTTTGTTTAAATAAGAGAGTTCTAAGTCTAATACAAAATTATATACAATAACAACAAATATCAGGTATAAAAATTAGAATTACAACCAGCATAAACAATATCAAGCAAGAAACATGTGATAAATGTTTCAATAATTGTTCTATCCTAAGGAGTTTAAGTCTTGTATTATAAATAACTTGGCCAAGTCATGAGAGGAAAGTAACTACAACTATCTAGTCTTCAACCCCATTAAAGACCCGAGAAGGGAAATAGTATTACTTGAGTAAGCAGGAAGGGCAATCAATCAACTTCCAAAATGTGCAGTAGATGACAGAGACGACTGGCTACCTGGGCAATCACCCAAAGTCTCATTTGCAACGTTGAAGCACCCCACTTTGGCTAAGGCCTAAAGTAACTGAAAGACCATTTTCAGAGGCAAGAAATTTTTCAAAACCATCTTACCCTGTCTTGGCAAGATTTGACAGTCTTTTCTCTTGTATCCTGCTTGTCCTGTCTGGACATTGTGCATTTTGTCAGTGGTCAATTCATGGGCAGTTCCTTGCCCAAAGGCCAGTTTTGCCAAGATGAAAACAAGCTCCAAGTGGAGTGTCTTCAATGCTCAACATTCTCTTGGGAATAGATCAGTGCTGCCAGGAGCAATCGTGTCTCACTTCAACAGAGCCCTAAGTTATTTAAATGTCATATTCTACAGCAATCTGAAGTGGTTGAATATTACCTATCTATACAGAATATAATCTCTATGTATCTAAAGATTAGTCTAAATATAAGTATGACAAACATAGATGACCATTGACTTATAATTCTTAATACCTATATAACTTAAAGACTAAGATTTCATATTAGAATGTTAAACAATATTTAAACAACTGTGCAATAAATGAGGACAATGACATCAAAATGTAAGCAGTGTATAAGTATCTTGATAAGGCGTAGAAATGTATATTGCAATATGATAAATATATTCCTAAAATTGTATAAATATACAAAATGTCTTAAGCAGAGGTAGAAGTATGCATGCTTACAATATGACAAAATAAATTTGCCTAGGTATACAAATATTATAGATGAAAATAGAAGCATATTCAATATAATTTAAGTTTGTATCAATATACAAGAACTTATACCAATGTAAATTTCCTATAAATAATAACTCACAAGCATTCACTCTATTGCTCACTATTATTATTAGTGTGAGTAAGCTCACACTAATCTATTATCCCATCCAATTTCCCTTTATTTTTCCTCAAAGAGATCCCTGAGCCTACATAATTTCCCTCCAATCCCCAACCCTATACCAATTATAATCAACCCCTAAATGATGTCCCTAGCCCTGAGGACAACCTTTGTTGAGAGAGGAGACGTTGTCTTCTAGAATTATTTTCAGCTGGCGATATTCTTTCTATGGGCTCCTGTGAAAGTAAAATGATGGCTAAGTGTCAAGATTACTGTCTGGTATAATTGCAAATAGTCTCTGAGTATTTGGTAGGGTTTTTCTGAGGTTTCTATTTGGAGTTCTAGCCAGAACATTGTAAAAAGTACAGCATTTCACCTAATCAAGTTGGAACCATCTTGCGCAGCTGGTACCCAAAACAGGTCTTATAGTAGCACTATCAGCATCATGGCGTCATATCAACCAGGTTGAGTTATTGCTGTGAGGCCCCATCTTCTTCCTGGAAACTTCAAAGATTAGTGCAGAAAAATTCATTGTTTATTGTCGCAAACTTAAACATTATTTATACAGACATATATTCAATAAAGGTATCATAGAGACAAAAACAGGTATGAAGAAAAGTAAAATTTTTTCTAAATTCTTTCTTCTTTCTGTCCCATACTGGATGGCTCCTGACATGAGACAGAAGCTCTGAATTTTTCTTTTAAGAACAAGCTTGGATTTAGAGAAGGACAGAGCCGTGTGAGAATAGCATATAATTCTGCCTTTTGGAAAGAATTAGAAGGGCTTTGTTCTACCTTACTTAAATCTTCTGATTTGTAACCTGCCTTTCCTGATTTATTTGCATCAGTATAGAGGCCCAAGTATCTTTTTGCATTCTAAGTTGGCATTTTCAAAAGCCAGAGATTCAATAAGTACTCATCTAGCATCTGGGTCTATTACTCCTATTTGTACAGCCTTAGTTAATCTTTGTAAAAAGTCACTAAAGGGTTCTCTCTGGCCCTGTTTAACCCTGGTATATAATTCAATTTATTTTCTTAGTTCTGGAATCCTGTCCCAAACATTTAAGGCTGCTTTGTGGCATAGGGACAAGATTTGTTCATCGTAAAGGGCTTGAGCCTGTGGGTCAGCATAAGTGCCCTCACCAAGAATTTGATCTCAGGAAGTCTCAAGTCCTTTTGCTTTTCACTGTTGTTCTAAAATTTTTGCCTCTTCTCTGAAATAGCATTTCCACATCAGTTGAGGCCCGTCATCCAGGACTGCTAAAACCAACTGAAGCCAATCATGTGGCATGGTCTTATTGCTAGAAGCCCATGCCTTTATCATCTTCCTAACAAATGCGGAACGCAAGCCATAAGTTACTACTGCTTGCTTAATTTCTTTAAGATCATTCATTCCTGTAAGTATTCATCTACCATCTTTGGATTCTTTCGGGCCTTTAGAACTTGATACTTTGTCAGAGTATCAAGATAGGAAGCTAAAACCCTGGGTAAGTCATCTCTGACAGGTATTGGTGATGTTAAATCCTGTTCTTGTACCTTCTTTCCCTGTTCATCAGCTCCAATAATTTCCTCAATCATTTCAAATCTTTTTACTACTGTCTTTTATAAAGCCTGAATCTCCTGGTCTGTATACATTTCTAGTGATTTCGTTGAGGCACTTAGCCTCTGGTCCTCATTCTGCACATGTGATTCCAAGGTCTGAAGTTTTGCCTTTAAAGATAACATCTCATTCTTGGACATTATCTGGATAATGTACAGTTTGCCTTCCTGGAGAGATACTCTATCTGCTAACCTATCATAACTTTTAAACAGATTTTGATTGTCAAATTCAACAGTATGAATTCTTTCAGGTATTTCTCAGTACCCTTTGACATGGATTGAATTTTTTCTGTCCAATTAATGTTATCCTTTTCAATAGTATTAATTTTTCCAGGTAACTTTTGATTTTTGATGGTATTAATCCTGTCAGCTAGCTGTTCATTATTAGTTTGTAAAGACTGTATCATTTCTAAAAGTGCTTCATTCTTGGCTCTGTTATCAAACCATTTTCTTAAGGATATAATATGAAGAAAAAACTGAGTCCCAATATCCAATAAATGGATGTATCACAATAACCATATGAGCCTTGCAGATCCATAGTATAAGTAAAAAGGTTATTAAAACTTTCCATGAAAATGCGTCTGCCATTATATAACTTTAAAGTTTATTAATTTATTAATTAATAAAACATTTACCTGTGTAATGAGATCTGGTAAATTGTTTTAGGTGTAATAATCTTTATTGTCCAGCAGGTGTTGTGGTTGCAGAGTCATGACCAGTGGAGGCACAACCAGTGGTGCCACAAACAGACCTGCTCCACTTTGATTTTCCACCTTGGTGCTGGTCAAATACTGACAAATACGCTTTGTTTGACAAATTAAAAGCAATTAAATTAATTCTGCACATGGAGCAAGGAGCCCAGAACTCAGGAGCAGGGAGCACAAACCTGAAGCTGTGCAAGTTGCCCCTTGGCAGGGAATGCAGCGCAGGGGTGTGTGTGCATGAGCTTGGGAAATTGCCAAGTTGCCACTTAGCTCCACTGTGGCGGGGCTTTAACAAAAAACTGCTTAGTAGGTGAAAGCAAGCCAAGTGGACAGAAGTGGGAGAACTTCTGGGCTGTGGACTGTTTGGGCCTTTTAGACTGGTCCACCCAGTAGGTGTGGAGTTCGGATCCATGTGGGGCACCAGATGAAGATGGGTGCTAAAAAGAGATCCCACACTATCTCAGAATTGAGTATAACAAAGGGTTATTTACTTAATGGTAGACTCACAGATCACAGTCCTCTGCACAAATGGGGAACAGAAACCGAATCCAGCTGCCGGAAGAGAGAGGGAATTGGAATTTATAGTATAAGAGGCCATGCCCAAGTGGGTGAGTAACTTCAAGGCCACTGGCTGTAGGATTTCCTACGGCTAGTCTCCCAGACACCTTAGCCTGGAGGAACCCATTACAAAAGTGCTCTTCTGTCAGTGGTTTCGTGTAGCAACACAGAGGACCATACACAAATCTGTAGACAAATCAAAGAGACAGCCTGCAGTGACCTTGGCTGCTGTGCTGAGGTCACTGGACACAAAAAACTCTGGTTGATACATTGGTGTAATCATTTGATGCTGATGCCATCACTGGAAGTCTCTTTCTCACCACGCATCTGATGCCATATCTTTTAATTTTGCCAATTTTCATTTGAGGGACTGGAGATATGGTTCAGCAGCTATGAGTACCTGCTGCTCTTGCAAAGGCCTGGGTTTGCTTCCCTGCTTCCATATCAGCTGACTCTCAACCACCTGTAACTCCAGTTCCGGAATGTCCCACACCCTCTTCTGGCTCCTGCATGCATGTAGCACACGGTCTTATTTGAGCAGAGGAGCATTCATAAGTTGGAGTCCATGGAAGCAGACAACCCTAACTATTAGTGTGGGAAAGGAAGATTTATAGGCAGAAAAAGAGAGTAAACCTATAGAAGTAACTTTGACTGGTTCAGCCTACATTTAGTCTTATTTGGACTTATCTACACATTGTGAAGCCCATGAGTCTGGCCATTTGTTACAAGAGATACACTCAGAAGGTTACAGTGTGATGACAGGTTTGCCAGACTTCCTAACATGCTGACGTAGGTATAGACCAAAGTTACTTTGAGTAGTAGATTGCCATTCCCTAATGCTTTATTGTGAAAGCCAGGCAGTACCTGTGAGTGTAACATTTCGTAAGGAGAACTGACATGCTGCAGTTCTGATGGCTGAGGATGTCCTAGATGAAAGTGTAGATTTGCACAAGATGACTTATCTCGTATGTTGTGTGTTTGTGTAGAACCCCATATGCACCAGGAGTAGTTGTTTTAATAATATAAAAATTAGAACAGTCTGATAACTAAAATTCTGGTATGTAAATCCTCATATTAGAGCTTCTAATGCATTTGCAAATACTATGCTAAAAATTTATTTCGAAAATAAAATGAATGGTATATCTTATGAAATATAATAACCTGTGAGACAGCTCAGCAGTTCAGATGTATGCCACCAAGCCTGAGCTTGATTCCCAAAAGCCACATGGTAGAAAGAAAGAACTGACTTACACAAGTTGTCACCTGATCTAGACAAGTACACTGTGGCACACACAGGTGTGGAGGCATACACACTAAAGAAATGAAAAATTAAAGATAAATAATCATTAATTTGTAGTGCTAGACTTTAAACTTGGATTTGTGCTTGCTAGGCAAGTGGTCTACCACAGACTTGCCTCCCTAGCTCTATATTAGCATTTAATACACAGTAGCTTTTTAATGTATTGTCAAATAGGAAATAATTTTTTAAAAGCCACAGATTTAAAGGACTTTAAAAAAAATGGGAGGTTTGAAACAAAGAAAAGCAACAGGAGCCCACAGCTTGTGGTAACTTTAGTATTATTGAGTATTCCTCCCTTTCTAGGGGCCTTACAGTCAATCTCCTCCTTGTTAGCACTCGCCGCTAGTTAATCTGCAGTAGATATAATTAGATGGATATTACTTTGTTTGTAAATAAAACTGTCTGTCTTTGTCAATTGTAGGGGGTGAGCGCTGCTGTGCTAGGACCCACATTTCCAGACCTGGCAGCCAATGTAAACCGGAACATCAGCAGCCTTTCGGAAATATTCGTGGGCCGTGCCCTCGGCTACTTGGGCGGCTCTGTGGTTGGAGGGATGCTTTTCGACTGTATGAATCATTTCCTACTTTTGGGTAAGCTAACAGTGATTTTCATTTCATTGTTTCTGGCAGTGAGTGTGCAGTTTGTCTCTAAATATGAAGGCAGCAGCCTGGGGACCTTAACAATTGAAGTACACTGTGCTTTGCCGTTCCCCACAACTGGGTTGCCAGAGTCTATTATCCCAATGGCAGTGACAGGGAATCGTTAAGGAGCCCTTCGGAAACTTGACTAACCCTGTGAGTGGAAGTGTCAGCACTCCCAAGTCTTGCCAGCCTAGGCCCAAAATCAGGCTCCATTCCAGACACACACAGTTTATTGGAGGCTCAGCAGGATTCCCAGGGCTGCACAGGTAAGAAACTGCTCTTGGAACTTGGATTGGACACAAAAGGGCAGGGAAGGTTGATGAACTAAGGCAAGCTGCATTTTTGTCTCTGCTATCCAGTGTCAGAAACGAGCTAAGGATGCTTGCCCACATCTGGAAGCAGATGGGAAACACTTCTGCATCTGAAGGAGCAATCTATTATTCCTGGTGAATAAATAAGAGATCCCTTTTATTCCAAAGTGCACTGAAGAATACATATAACTCATTATATAGATGTAAGTTTTTGTTTGTGGAGAATCCTGTTACACAGGTCTCTACCACTGATCTAAGTCCCAGCCCAGAACTACATACCTTGTGTTTTCCTCCCAAGTCCACAAACTAACTTATGTAAAGTTTACTAGTAACTCATCCTCCTCTTGGCTTTTTTGTTATTCTATATGTAAACATTCCTTTTGGTTCTTGGATTTTTGTTTTGTTTGTTTTGCCTGTGTGTGTGTGTGTGTGTGTGTGTGTGTGTTTCACATATGTGTGGGCTCATGTATGTTCAGGTATGTGTGAATGAGTCTGGAGGCCAGGTGTCTTCCTTGATGACTCTCCAGTTTCTTCATGGAAGCAGGTTCTCTCGCTGAACTCACAGCTCACTGATTTGCTTGCTCTGGGGAGCCTCCTAAATTCTAGGATTACAAGATCCCAACATGCACCCCCCACCAGCCTCTTGTCTCCTCCAGCATGGTTTCTTTGGTAGCCCTGGCTGTTCTGGAACTCACTCTGCAGACCAAACTGGCCTCAGACTCAGTGATCCACCTGCCTCTGCTTCCCACGTGCTAAAGGCGTGCGCTGCCACCACCCAGCTTCCACCAGGCTGGGGATCAGAACTCTGGTCCTCACACAGGCATGGTGCATGCTCGTCCTCTGAGATAGCTCTCTAACTACTCCCCTCTATTTCAGTTATTTTTTTTATCATAAAGTGCATTTAATTAACTACTGTGCATGTTCCAGAGCGCTCCTGTGGAGTCAGAGGACAGCTCTCAGGACTCAGTTTTCTCCTTCCACGAGTGGGTTCCTGGGCTCTAACTCAAGCCGTCAGGCTTGGCAGCACAAAGCCATATTGCAGCCCTCCTTTGTTTCTTAAGTGTAAAACATTTAAACAAATAGTTTTTACCTCTTTTGCTATGAAACTTGGCTTAATTGTGTGTTTTTCAGTTTGATTCTAGCAATAATAGAATTACATTAATTTTTAATTAATTACATTAAATTTTAAACCTTTTGTATTTTATAATCCATAAAGATTATACAAGATTTAAAAGGCATGTCTACTTGTAGAAGGTACAATGTTCACCCACACAAGGTTTTTTAAATTTGATCCCATTTGCATTTGGTGGAGTTATTATGTTGGAGTGACTCCTGACTCACAAATACTGCTTTTTACAGCTGCCTTTCTCTCAACCTTGTCTTCTCAGGGCTATCAAACCTGTTCACCTCAGCCGGCCTTTACCTGACTCCATTTTGTAAGACACCTGTCTTACTGATTGCCATAATGTCTGTCACTGGCATCTCATTTGGCGTTCTGGATACAGGTTAGTGAATCACTCGATGTCATACCCAGGACTGGGACACTACTGCTAGGGAAAGGTGGAGCAGGAGGCATTAAATTCTTCCTTGTGACGGGCTTGAAATGACAAAGAACTACTGAGCTGCAATCATCAACTCAGAACCAGCCTGCTAGCAACTGCTCTTCTTGCAAAGTAGGCCATCAGTTCTCTAACTATCTGACTGTGAATGGCCCTAGAGATTTTTGTCCTATGTCCTGTTGCTATCAGCATCCAAAGAGGGAGGCCAAGAGCCCGTGCTTTGTACTACTTTCTTTGCATTTGTTTTTTACTCTTTGCTTTCTCAAAACTTCCCTTTATAGTAAAGCTTATGCATATGCACAGTGTCTTTAAAAACCTACAGCTGTGGGGGCAGGCGGGCTAGCTCAGTAGGCAGATCCAAAACATCACTTGCTGTCCAACTTCATTGCAATGGCAAGCTCCGGGATCAGTGAGAGACATTCTCTAATGACAATAAGGCAGGGCATTACAGAAGACCCTGGACATCTTCCTTTGGCCTCTGGATGTGCACACAATTATGTGCATGCCTACACACTCATATGCAACACACACACACACACAACCTACTAAATGAAACTTCAAAGATTACTTCAGGAAAAGGATCTGTAGGAAAATCTATTGTTCATCATGAAAAATTTAAACATCATTAATATATACATACATTCAATGAAGAATATGATATAGACAAAAAAGGCATGGAGAAAGTAAAAATTTTTCAAGTCTTTCTTCTGTCCCATACAAGATGGCTCCCAATATGAGACAGAAACTCTGAATGTTCCTTTTAACAATACGTTTGGATTTAGAGAAGTACAGAGCCATTGTCCAACTCCAAAACCAGCTGAATATATTAATATATATATGTGTGTGTGTGTAAATGTAAGTGTAACCCATACCTGGATTCATAAACCATATTCTGTTTTCTAGATGCTCGTTAGTTGATAGTTATTTTTTTCTTCTGTCTGCATCCAAACATCCAGGGTCTTTTGAATTTTTGATGATGTGTATTTTCCTGCAAAGATAAGAGCAGAACCCTGCCCCAACCCTATACGGCTTTCCTTACCACCTGTATGGTTGTCACCATTGTGGATGAGCTATCATTTCTGTTTCAATAGGTTTCTCCTTTTCAAAGCGAATCTTTATTAATTTTGATGGTATCCATAATTTTTCTTCTCCTGTGGAAACAAGAGTAAAACCCCTTCCCCAATGTAGTACATCTCCTGGTTTCCATTGTGAGGTCAACACATCCTTGAAATATACTGGTTGATTCAATTCAGAAGTTTTTTCCATTATCCAATGCCTCTCTGCTGCTGTTGTTCCTTTCTCATTAGCATTAAGAAAATTCAAGGTTAATAAAGCATTATGCAATCTATTTCTGGGGGTATTTTCCATCCCTTTCAGTTTGTTAAGCATATCCTTTATAGTAAAATTTGACCTTTCTATAACTTCCTGACCTGTGGGATTATTTGGTATACCAGTAATGTGCTATATATTATAATAAGCAAAAAACCGTTTCATTTTTTAGATACATATGCCAGACCATTGTCTGTCTTTATTTGTGCAGGTATACCCATGATGGCCATAACTTCCAATAAATGCATGATTACCAAATCAGCCTTTTCTGAGCTCAAGGCAGTTGCCCATTGAAAGCCTGAATATGTGTCTATGGTGTGGTATACATATTTTAATTTACCAAATTCCATAAAGTGGAACACATTCATCTGCCAGATTTCATTCCTTTGAGTACCCTTTAGGTTACTCCCTGTAGGCAATGGTGTTTGATTATAGAAAGAGCAAGTAGGGCATTTCTTTATAATCTCCTTAGCTTGTTGCCATGTAATAGAAAACTCTTTCTTTAAACCTTTGCTATTGACGTGATTTTTTTTATGAAATTCTGAGGCCTGCAACATTCTTCCAATCAATAATTGATCAATTTCAATTTCTGCATTACCTTGTGCTAGAGGATCTGGCAGACCCATATGGGATCGGATGTGTGTTATGTACATAGGACAAAGCCTATTCCTGATTATGTCTTGCACCTAGATAAAACAATGAAGTTAATTCTGTATCATCTGGTATAAAGTCAGTGGTTTCAATATGCAAGATAACTCTTTATTCATATTGTGAATCAGTAAGAGGTTCTTTAAAGTCCCTTAGCACCATGAGAATGACATATAGTTCTGCCTTCTGGACAGAATTATAAGGGCTTTGTTCCATCTTACTTAATTCTTCTGATTTGTAACCCACCTTTCCTGATTTATTTGCATCAGTATAAAATGTACAGGCTCCAGTTATTGGAGCATCATGTACAATTTGGGGAAGAATCCAAGAAGTTCTCTTTATAAGGTTAAGTTTATCACTTTTGGGATAGTTGCTATTAATTTCTCCCAGAAAATTAGCACAAGCTCTTTGCCATGGTTCATTACCTTCCCATAACTTTTTTATTTCATCAGTAGTGAAAGGCACTATAATTTCTGCTGGGTCTATACCTGTTAGTTGACAAAGTCTCAGTTTGCCTTTTATAATTAATTCAGATACTTTTCCACATAAGTTTTTAATTGTTATGATATAAAGATCCATTCTAAAATAATATCTTCCTTCTGCATTAAAATTCCTGTAGGAGAAATTCTGGAAGGCAATATGACTAGAATACAACTAAGATTTGGATTCACCCTATCCACATGTGCCTCCTGTAATTTTTCCTCAACCATTGTCAGTTCCTTTTCTGCTTCAGCTGCTAATTCTCTGGGACTATTCAAATCTTTATCACCATCTAAGGTTTTGTTTAAATGACTTATTAGATCAGGTGTTATCCCAACAGCTGGTCGTAGATTGGAAATGTCTCCTAACAATCTTCGAAAGTCATTAAGAGTATGTAACCAGTGTCTCCTAATTTGTGCCTTTTGTGGTCTAATTTTCTGTAAACCTATTCTGTAACCTAGGTAATTAACAGAATCTCCTCTCTGTATTTCTTCAGGAGCAATCTGCAATCCCCATTTAGGTAGCACAATGTGGGACTATTGAGCATCCCCTGTGAGAGGATAGTCCATTGATATCTCCTAGTAGGCTGAGAATTATTATAAGGAGGCACTGTGAAGGCAAATTTTTCTCTATCCTTTTCTTGTAAAGGTATAGTGAAAAAAACAATCCTTTAAATCAATAACTATGAGAGCCCATCCCTTTGGTAACAGAGAGGGGAGAGGAATTCCAGACTGTAGAGGGCCCATAGGTTTAATAGCCTTGTTGATAGCCCTTAGATCTGTCACCATTCTCCATTTTCCAGATTTCTTTTTAACAACAAATACAGGAAAATTCCAAGGGCTAGTAGATTCTTCTATATGTCGAGCATCTACTTGCTATTGTACCAGTTGTTCTAAAACCTGCAACTTTTCCTAAGCTAGAGGCCACTGCTTAACCCATATTGGTTTCTCAGTTAACCACTTTAAAGGTAGGGCTGTTGGTACCTCTGAAGGTTTATCAATTGCTTTTTGTGCTTGTACAGCCTGAATAGCTGGTGTCCATCATCTATAATATCTTCTAATATTTTCCTCAGAAACGTAAGTTTTGAGGGCTGCAGGAATGTTAATCTGGGGATTCCATTGCTGCAATAAGTCACAACCCCACAAATTCACTGCAATATTGGCTATATATGGCCTTAGTCTTTCTATTTGCCCTTCAGGCCCTATGCATTCAACCCATCTTTTGCTTTGTTTTACCCAAGATAGGATTTCAATTCCCAGGAACTGAGCATCTACCTCCTGAAGAGGCCAATTCAGATGCCAAGATTCTGGAGTAATGCTATTTACATCTGCACCCATGTCTAATAAGCCTTCAATAAAAATGCCATTTATACAAACTCTTAGCTTTGGTCTTTGATCATTTATAGAAGTCTGCCAAAATATACGTTTTTTTCTGTCCTACTGCATTTTTTGACTCATCCTCCACATTTGACCCATCATTCAGACCAGTATTGACCAGTATTACAGCAGGCATTAGATTTTTAAATTTTCCTGGTGAGACATGTTCTCCACTGTAACTGGGAATGACTGGGCCACTTTTGGCCTGGGGGTCTGTGAGAGGCCCCTCAAGGAGTTTCCTGATGTTATCAGGTTACCTTGTCTGTCTGTTGTTGACCTGCATTCATTGGTCCAATGTCAGCCTTTACCATACCTTCTACATATACCTGAATGCTGAGGTCTCCTATTTTTGCCATTCCCAGAGGAGACGTTATTCCTAGAAATTCCTTGCCTACAATCCCTTTTCAAATGTCCTATTTTACCACTATTGAAACATTTGGCAGTTTGATGTCTCCTCATTGCTTTGGAAATTGCTTCTCCTACCCAAGATTCATCATTATAGTCAATCGTCTCAACATTCATTGTATGCTGAATCCATTCATCC
Source organism: Ondatra zibethicus (assembly GCA_004026605.1). Lineage (NCBI taxonomy): Eukaryota > Metazoa > Chordata > Mammalia > Rodentia > Cricetidae > Ondatra > Ondatra zibethicus. The sequence continues at coordinate 27,205 of PVIU01015046.1, forward strand.
ATAGGTGCTGATCTAGACCTTAAAGGCCCAATTATCATTTTGCATTCTAAATTTGCATTTTCAAAATGCAAATTTCGCATTTTGCATAATTCAATAATTATTCATCTAGCTTCTGGGTCTGTTACTCCTATTTATACAGCCTTAATCTTTGTAAAATGTCAGAAAGGGTTCTCTCTGTTCCTGCCTAACCCTGGTATATGATTTAATCTTTTCCCCTGGTTTCTGGATCCCGTCTCAAGCATTCAATGCTGCTTTGTGGCATAAGGACAAGATTTCTTCATTATAAAGAGCTTGGACCTGTGGGTCAGCATATGGGCCTTCACCAAGAAGTTGATCTTGGGAAACCTCAAGACCTTTAGCTTTTCCCTGTTGTTCCATATGTTTGGATTCCTCTCTGAAATAAATTCCAAACATCAAGGAAGGTCCATCATCCAGGACTGCTGAAACTAACTGAAAAATGTCATGGGAGGTTGCCCTGACGTTAGAAGCCCAGGTCTTTATCACCTCCTTAGCAAATGTAGAATGCAAGCCATAAGTTACAACAGCTTTCTTAATTTCTTTTAGATCATTCATTACTATTAGCGTCCATCTACCTTCTTTGGCTCCCTTCGAGCCTTTAGAAGTTGATGCTTTGTCAGAGTAAATTACAGGGTAGGATGCTAAAACCCTGGGCAATCCAGTTCTGACAGCCACTGGCGATGTTGCATCCTGTCCTTGTGCCTTCTTTCCCTCTTCACCAGCTCCAATAATTTCCTCAATCATTTCAAATCTTTTTATCATTATTTTTTGTAAAGCCTGAATCTCCTGGCCTGTATATATTTCTAGTGATTTCATGGAGGCATCAAGTCTCTGATCCTCATTCTGTACCTGTGATTCCAAGGTTTTAATGTTCTCCTTTAAAGATAACATCTCCTCATTGGATTTTTCTTGAATATCATGTGGATTGCCATCCTGGAGGTACATTCTGTCTGTTACTTTATCAAAACTTTTTGATAACTTTTGAATGTCAAATTCAACAGTATGAATTCTTTCAGATAACTTCCTAGTACCCTCAGATAAGGAGTCAATTCTGTCTGTCATAGTATCCACTTGTTCAGATAACCTCTGATTTTCGATTATTTTAATCCTGTCAACTAGCTGTTCATTATTAGTCTGTAAAGATTGTATCATTCCTAGGAGTTCCATACTTTTCCTTAATGATGGAATATGGAAAAGAAAACTGAAACCTACTAACCAGTAAATTGAAGTATCCCCACAGTCATATAAGCCTCACATGATATAATCCACTGTATTAGTAAAGAAAGCAGTAAAAGTTGCATTGGAAATAAAAGCTGCCATATTACCTGTTATCCAGCAGGTGGCGCTGTTTCCAGGTCGTGACTAGAATCAATGCAAAGGTGACAGAAACAGGGTCCTGTTTCAGTGTCTGCCTTGGCAGTTGTTAAAGACTGGGATATATTAGTTGCTCAACAAAGTAAATGCAATTAAATCAATTCCATACACGGAGCCATAAACCCAGAATCCAGGGGCAGAGAACAGCAATCCTGAAGCTGCATATGCCGCCACATGACAAAGAGTCACCCAGAGGGGTTGCAGCATTCGGCAACTGCTTGTGCTCTGACTCGCACTGCATAGGCTCTGTGCTGCGACAGGGATTTAAAAACTTCTCAGGAAAGAGCAAACCAGTGGGCAGAGACTGTCCCGGCCTGTGGAGCCTGGGAGGCATGGAGTTTAAATCCACATGGGTGCCAGGTGTAGACACAAGTCATAAAACAATCCCACACCAGTTTGGAATTATGATTAATAAAAGGGTTATTTATTTAAGGGGAAAAACTTACAGATCACTGTCCTAGACAACAGCCCTCTGTGCAACCAGGAACAGAGTCTAGTAGCCAGAAGCAGAGCTGGAAGCAAGAGAGAGAGAGCAGGGCTACCAGTGCTTTTTGAAGCAAAAGAGACCATGCCCAAGTGAGCTGGTATCTTAAAGGCTATTAGCTGAAGAAGCAGAAGGAGCTCCCACAGCACATATGTGATATTTTTCCTTCCATATTCCATCCTTCTAGTCTTCCCTTCTCTGTCTAATGTTATCTTATAGATGTGGAAAATATTTTATTTTTTAGGCTTTGTTTGATTATAAATACTTCATTGATTTTTAAAAAGAGATGCATGGACTTGATGCTTTAAACTTCTCGTCTGGTAGGCCCTCTGACAACACTAAGGGCAAAATCCAAAATATGTATTATTTCCTGTAGTAGGCACACCAGGACATATGGTGAATTCAGGATTCTAAATTGGTATTTTGCACCTGTTTTTAAACATAAATAAATAAATAAAATATTTACTATTGCAAGTACAAAAAGGTTGATGCTGTGTCTGAACTGTATGCATACATATATACATATGTATATATATATATAATATATATATATATAAAGAAATAGGTGTATCAAATGAAATTTCCCAGTAAAGTGCCAGTATATTTTATAAAAACCTCTGCTAATGTGCATGGCTCTAAGAGGTAGTAGCTGATCAGACAGTAGATTTCCATGCATAATTTATGTGTAGGTATGAAATCATGTGTGCAGAGAGCCTGCGTCACAGAGTTGAATCAGGTGCAGTCTTCATTGTCTTAGACTATTTGCCAAGCTCGTCCTGTGTAATACAGACACATACCTTTAGTGGACTTTGTTCACTAACACATATATTAGCAAAATTTCCATGTTTAACTTAAACCACTTCTTTCTTTGGCAGGTGGCAATGTTCTCATCTTGAACCTTTGGGGGGACAAAGGAGCCCCACACATGCAGGCCTTACACTTCAGTTTTGCCTTGGGTGCCTTCCTGTCACCCCTGCTGGCTAAATTGGCCTGGGGTACAACAGCAACTGCTCAGAACTACACAGAGCCTGACTTTGACCATTCAGCCTTGAACCAATCCTCTGCAGGTACCTCATACTCTCTGCTTGCGGTACCTGAGGACAAGAATCTGCTGTGGACGTATGCATCCATCGGCACCTATGGTTTAGTAGTTTCTGTCTTTCTGTTTGCTCCATTCTTTAAGAAAAGCTCAAAACAGAAAAAATCCACAGCATCTGATCAGGGAGCTCGAAGAGCTAAGTATCACTGGGCCCTGCTCTGCCTCCTCTTTGTCTTCTTCTTTTTTTATGTTGGAGCCGAGGTGACCTACAGCTCTTTCCTATTCTCCTTCGCCACCACCCATGTTGGCATGAAAGAAAGCGAAGCAGCCGGTTTGAACTCCATCTTCTGGGGGACCTTTGCGGCCTGCAGGGGCCTGGCCATCTTCTTTGCAACATTGTTACAGCCTGGAACCATGATTGTGTTGTGCAACGTTGGCAGCCTTGTCTCATCTTTGTTTCTGGTGCTTTTTGACAAGAGCCCTCTTTGCCTCTGGATCGCGACTTCTGTGTATGGAGCCTCAATGGCAGCCACATTTCCCAGTGGCATTTCCTGGATTGAGCAGTACACCAGCCTAAGTGGGAAGTCTACGGCATTTATTCTGGTTGGTGCTGCCCTGGGACTAATGGCTACTCCCGCACTGTCTGGAATTCTTCAAGGACTCTACCCAGATCTACCAATAATTCTGTACACTTGTCTGGTGTCAGCAGTATTCATGACTGTTTTAATTCCTGTGATGTATAAATTAGCCACCTTACCTCTGGATTGTAAGCAGAAGGAAAACATCAACAGTGAGGACCAGACATTTTTACCTTCTAGCTCCGGGGAACAAGGAAGAAAATGCAAAGATGAAGAAAAATGCAATTAAATGGGAAAAGCAAGAGCTGGGACCAGAGGCTTTGCTTTGTAGCTCTGAGATAAACAAGGAAGCTAAATGAAGATGGAAAGGAGGCAGGTGTGCAATGGATTTTGAAGTGGTTGACATGAAGAATGAGGCATCCTTTGAAAGAAATAGAATAGAAATATTTTTATATAACCCATAACTCAGGTCTCTGAGCACTCTCCTGGAATGTTCTACAGCCTGCATCCTCCCCAGGTAACAAAGATGATTCAGTTGAGAATCACCAGGACAGAGGGACTAAGGAATAAAATGGGCTGGTGACAGAGTGGCCTCAACGAGTGACTCCTAAGGAGCCTGTCAGAGCCTAGCTCTAAATGTTCAGCATATTTCAGGGAACCCAATCCAGGGCCATTTATAGCCAGTGGTGACGCTGGGAAAAGATTGATTCTCAGGGTCTCCCATAAACTCCCAGGTAATCTTGTTCCGGGCCTCAGGTTTAGCAGGAAACTGATTAATATGCTATGAACCCCACCTTTCAAAGAGTTCATAGAAGATGTCTGTTTGTGTTTCATTCTTTTGAGACAGGGTATTTCTGTGTAGCCCAAGCTGGCCTCAAATTTGCAATCCTTCTGTCTAAGTTTCAAGACATTTGAGAATTTAGGAAGCTCCCCAATGTGGAGAAGCCATAGAGTGGGTTGTATTTGTTGAACAGATAACCGGTTTTCTCATTTCACCTGAGAAGCTAGAGAGTAATTTCATGCCATAGTGTCCTAGGCAATGGGAGGAGTTTTTATTTGCGGCTTACTTTGTCTGCAGGCTGGAGACATTCAGGACTCAAACTCATAATCCTCAGCTCCTAAAGACCATGTGTAGCACAAGTAACAAATACCCAGAGACAGATATTGAGGTTCAGCCTGAAGATCAGAAAAGAAAAGCAGCCAAGACAGTAGAGAGCTCTTACCTATATGAAATCTTCAGACTGAAAGAGAGCAAATTCCTGTCTCATCCTACCTTATATTCCTCTCTAGTGCTAGAATTAAAGGTGTTCACCACCACTGCCCAGCCTGTATGACTAACTAGTGTGGCTGTTTTGCATTCTGATCTTCAGGAAAGCTTTTTTTTTTTTATGAAAACGCAAATAATATACCACTATATTTTAACTTTTTGTTTAAAATAAGAAGGGCTATAACTAATATAAGAAAAACTATATACAGTAAGTATAATCACTTCATACAGTATATACAGGCAATAAATACATCAATAATGTCTAGTCCATTTGCATTTGATAAATTCAGAGAAAATGCTCCATATCTATCCTATCTTGATGAGTTCAAAGTCTTGTACCTAATTTATTTTCTATCATAACTTGCTTTCTGCATCTGGTAAACAAAGAAAACTATTACTATGATTATCTAGTCTCCATCTCCCTCAGAGACCCAAGAAGAAAATATTAGCTGAGTAAGTAGGAAGTGTGAACAAGTGACTTCCAAAAGAAAATGTGATAAATGACAGAAACAGCTGGCTGCCTAGACACTCAACCAAAGTTCTTCTGCAACGTTGGGGCATCCATCTTTGGCCTACAGGCCTAGCATATCCGACAGACTTTTCTGTGAAGCATGATATTCTGAAGGGTTATCCATCCTTGTCTTGACAATGTTTGGCAGTAACTCTCTTTTGTGTCCTGCTTGTCCAATTAGGACAGCATACTGTCAGCAGTCAAGGCCAGGGCATTTTTTTTTTTGGCTAGTGGCTTACTTTTTCCACAAAGAAAGTAAACTCCATGTGGAGTTTTTTTGGGGCTCATTATCTTCTCTAAAATAGATTGGTGCTCCCAGGAACAGACATGTCTCATTGTCATAAACAAAGAGCCTATGTTATTAAAATATCTTAAATGCCAAATTCTGTAGATCTCTGAAGTGTTTGAAGATGACTTGTCTATCTAAAATATATCTTTGTTTAACCTTGAAAACATAATGTGACTACAAGTTCTATTATGTGATTAACTACTATCGTATATTTCCTTATTATCCTAAGCAGTTGGTAATAATAATTTTCAAGGACTAGAAATTTGTATTACATTGTTAAATGGGTTGTATAGGTACAATACCTTGAACAAGAGTAGTAATGTATGTACAGTATGTTCTAACAAAATTAATCTCAAATTTGTATCAATATACAAAATTTGTGTACAATATACAAAATCCAATCCAATGTAAAACATTTAAAAGTAGTAGTTGCTTCTTAAAAGTAGATTCAATAATTTACCTTTTTATTTTATCATACTGTATCCTTTCTTTTTTCTTCTCAGAGCAAGAACTCTGATTCTAATCTCCTTTGTTCAACTTTTCTCCAGCTGTAACCAATAACAACTGGTAACTCCCCTAAACAATGACAAATATCCATAACCCATTGAATGGCCAAAAACCATTCACCCCACTTCTTGCAAGTGTGGGTGTTGTATTTTTAAATTTACTTCCTGTTGTAAAGGGGGTGGGTGACAGTATCTTTAGGGGATCCTGAAAAGAAAAATTTGGGTTAATTGTCAAGTCCTGGGAGAGGTAGCTATCTGCCTCATTAGTTATCCAGTCTTTGCATAATTGGAAAGTGCAGGGCTTGTCTCAAGTCCTGGCTAGAGCAATCTGTTAGGCTGGATCATCTCAGCCACCTCGAAATTGTTCTGCGCAGATTGTAGTCCAAAGCCAATCTTTAGGTGTTCTTTTTTCAGCTTAGTGGTGTTATCATATTCCTGGAGGAATCATTGTTGTGGGGCCCCATCCTCCTTTTGGAAACTTCAAAGGTCACTGTTAGGCATGCTCATTGTTCACTGCAGAAAAGTGATAGAGACTCGAACTTGAAATCATGTACAGGAAGGTACATGAAACCTTTCCCTATAATTAGTACTCTATATGACCATTAATATCATGACAAAAAGTTTAAAATATATAGTTATGTATTAATCTTATAAAATTTATACCTTAAGAAGAGCTGTTAAAGAGTCAATATAAAACCAAAGGATTATGAGATTAGTAGCAATAAAACAGTCCTTAAATTTTTTGTTTCCTTCTGTCCCATATAAGCTTGTTCTTCTGACATGAGACAGAGATTTTGGATTTTACTTTAATAACAAGTCTTAATTTTTAGTTGGACTGGGACTACAAAAAGACCATTTGCATTATTTGTCTGTAGAGAATAGCAGAAACAAACATTTGGGGAGATTTGTGAAATTTACTCTTTTTCTTGAGACTTTTTTTCTAGATGATTAGTCCTTTTTCTTTAGATGTATCATTTTTCCAGTAGTCTTCAGATTCCTTAGCTGGATACCTTTATCCTTCTGAAAAGACAGAAACAAAACCCTTCCCCAACCCTAATTTTGGGGAGATTCTCTTTTGGCAAGTTAAATATGATTAAGTGAAAAGCACTTGTTAGTTTTACAGGTTAGTTTAGATTAAATGGCCATGGTTCTTAATGAGCTATCATCTCTTCTAATTAAGAGGTGTCTCTTGTTCAAATAGAATCTTTATTAATTGTGATGGTATCCATAGCTTTTCTTCTCCTGTGGAAAAAAGTAAAACCCCTTCCCCAATGTAACACATGTCCTGTTTTCCATTCTGAGGTCAGTACATCTTTAAAGTATACTGGTTGATTTAATTCTGCAGTTTTTTTCTGCTATCCAAGGTCTCTCCACAGCTGTTGTTCCTTTCTCATTAGCATTTAGAAATTTCAAATTTAATAAAGCATTATGCAGTCTATTTCTGGGGGTGTTTATCATCTCTTTCTGTTTATTTAACAGATCCTTTAGAGTTTGATTTGATCTTTCTCTAACTGCCTAAACTGTAGGATTGTGTGGTATATTTGTAATATGCTTTATATTGTAAAAAGCAAAAAAACTGTTTCATTTTCTTAGAGACATAAGCTGGAACACTGTCTGTCTTTATTTGTGCAGGTATACCCATGATGGCCATAACTTCTAGCAAATGAATCAGTCTTTTCCGAATTCAAAGCAGTTATGTATTGAAAACTTAAATAGGTATCACTTGTGTGGTGTACATATTTTAGTTTTCCAAATTCTACAAAATGGAACACATCTATCTGACATATTTCATTGCTTTGAGTACTCTTTGGGTTGCTTCCTGTGGATAGTGGTGCTTGGTTTTATAAAGAACAAGCAGAACACTTCCTTATAATTTCCTTGGCTAGTTACCACCTGATAAAAACTCTTTCTTTAAACCTTTGCTATTTACAACATGTTTTTTTAATGAAATTCTGAGGCCTTCAGCACATTTCAAATCAATAATTGATCAATTTCTGCATTACCTTGTGCTAGAGGACCTGGAAGACCTGTATGGGATCAGATGTATGTTATGTATATGGGATGATTCCTATTCCTGATTGTATCATGTAACTGAATAAATGATAAAATCAATTCTGTATCATCTGGCATAAATTCAGTGGTTTCAATATGCGAAACAACTCTTTCTGCATATTGCAAGTCGGTAGCTATGTTGAGAGGTTTTTTAAATCCCTTAGTACCATGAGAATAGCATATAATTCTGACTTTTGGACAGAATCATAAGGGGTTTGATCCACTTTACTTATATTTTCTGATTTGTAGCCTGCCTTTCCTGATTTATTTACATCAATATAGAATGTAGGGCTCCCATTATTGGTGGGTCCCATGTGATATGAGGAAGGATCTAGTTAGTTTTCTTTCTAAGTTGAATTCTCTTGCTTTGGGGATAGTTGTTGTTAATCTTTCCAAAAAAAATTAGTGCAAGCTCTTTATCAGAGCTTTTTCCCCATAATTTGTCAATGTCATCATTATTAAGAAGTACTAAAATTTCTTCTGGGTCTATTCCTGTTAATTGACAAAGTCTCAATTTTCCTTTTAGAATTAACTCAGAGACCTTTTCCACATAAGTTTAAATTTTTCTAACTTGTTTTATGTGGTAGAAAGTTCCATTCTAAGATAATCTCCTCCCTCTGCATTAAAATTTCTATGGGGGATTGTTTGGAGGATAATATGACCAGAATGCAGTTAGTATTTGGATCCACATGTGCCTTCTGTAACTTCTCTTTAATCAAAGCCAATTCTCTTTCAGCTTCAGCTGATAATTCTCTAGACTATTTAAGTCCTTGTCACCATTTAAGATTTTGTTTAAATTAATCACTTCATCAGGTTTTATCCCAATAGTGTGCCAAAGATGGGAAATGTCTCTTAGTAATCTTTGGAAGTCATTAAGAGTCTAAAATCGATCTCTCCTAATTTGTACCATTTGGGGTATAATTTTTTGTAAACCTATTTTATAGCCTAAATGAATAATAGAATCTCTTCTTTGTATATTTTAAGGAGAAATTTTTAATTGCCCAGCAAGGCAAATTTTTCTTTACTTCTTCAAACATTTTCTCTTTGAATCAGATAGTAAAATATCATCCATGTAATGGTAAAATATAGATTCAGGAAATTGCTTATATATCGTTTCCAATGACTGGCTTACAAAATACTGGCACAAAGTGGAGCTATTTAACATTCTGTGTGGAAGTCTCTTTCATTGATATCTCTTAGCAGATTGATAATTATTATAAGTAGGCACTGTGAAGGCAAATTTTTCTCTCTCCATTTCTTGTAAAAGTATAGTGAAGAAACAATCTTTTAAATCAATACTATAAGAGACCATCCTTTAAGTAATAGGGAAGGCAAAGGAATTCAAGACTGTGCATCAGCTCTTAGGTCTGTTACCAGTCTTCACTTTCTGAATTTCTTTTTTTTTATTATGTATACAACATTCTGCCTCCATGTATGCCTGCACACCAGAAGAGGTAGCCTAATCTCATTATAGATGGTTGTGTGCCACCATGTGGTTGCTGGGAATTGAACTCAGGACCTCTGGAAGAGCAGCCAGTGCTCTTAACCTCTGAGCCACCTCTCCAGCCCCTCTGGATTTCTTTTTAACAATAAATACAGGAGAATTCCAAGGGCTGGTTGATTCTTCAATATGCTGAGAATTTAGTTGCTCCTGTACCAGCTTTCTAAAGCCTGAAGTTTCTCTGTTGTTAAAGGCAATTGCACAACCCATAAAGATTTGTCTGTTGGGCTGGTGAGATGGCTTGGAGGTTAAGAGTACTGTCTGCTCTTCCAAGGGTCCTGAGTTAAAGTCCCAGCAACCACATGGTGGGCTAACAACCATCTGTAATGAGATCTGGTGCCCTCTTCTGGTCTGCAGGTATGCGTGTGTGCAGACAGAACACTGTATACATAATAAATAAATAAATCTTTAAAAAAAAAGATTTGTCTGTCAACCATTTTAAAGGTAAGACTGTTGGTGCCTTTGGAAGATCAGCAGCTGTTGTGCCCTGTTCTTGTACAACCTGAAAGGTCAGTGACTGTTCTTTATAATATCTTGTGACATTGTTCCCAGAAACGTATGTTAATTTATGGTATGTTAATATATTTCTAATATTTGGGTAATATTAATCTGAGTATTCCATTGCTGCAACAAATCACATCCCCACAAATTCATTGCTGTGTTAGCCACATATGGCTTTAATATTCCTCTCTGTCCTTCTGGCCTATGCATTGGACCCATCTTGCACTCTGTTTTATCTGAGATAAAGTTCCAACCCCTAAAAACTGAACATTTGCAACCTGAAGAAGCCAATTTGGATGCCAATATTCTGATAAAAATTATTGCTACATCCACACCTGTTTCTACCAGACCCTCAATGACAATTTATTCATATTATTAATTTTGATCTTTGTTCATTTATACAAGTTTGCAAAAATACTCACCTTATGGTTTCTCCTGAAATTTTTGTTCTCTCTTCTGTAGAGCAATATGGTTTCTTTCAATAGGCATTAGGTTCTTTAATTGCTCTGGGAATGAGTTTCCTCTATGATGGCAAGAAGCAACTGAACCAGATTTTGCATAGAGGCTTGTGAGAGGCCCCTCATGGAGTTTCCTGATGGCAAAGGATTACCTTGAATATTCCTCATTGACCTGCATTCATTAGTCCAAAGCCTGCCTTTGCTACACTTTCCACATAATCCAGAAGGGAGGGGTGTTCTGTGGATTCTTCTTAGAAAAAACATTGTTTCTAAGAAGGCCCTAACTACACTCCCTTTTAAGGTGACCTTTGTTGCCACAATTATAACGTTTAACATTTTGATTTTTCTTCAAACCTCCGGAAATCACCTCTCCTATCGAAGTATCATCATGGTCATGAAATTCAATATTAATTGTATCTTGAATCCAAAGGTGCTTACTTTGCCTTTAATGACACAGAGAAATGGCATTTTCAAAAGCCAGAAGTTCAATTATTATTTGTCTAGCTTCTGGAAATTTGGTATCATTCTACTTAATGCTGAGGTTAATCTCTGTATAAAATCTGTAAATCCCTTCTTTGGTTCCTGTATAACTTTAGCAACTGATTCAATTTTCTTTCCTATTTCTCCAATTCTGTCCCAAGCATTCCAAGCTGCTGCATGGCATAAATCCAGGGCCTGGTCATCATATACAGCTTGCCTTTCTGTAGTAGCATAATCTCCTTCTCCAAGAAGTTGATCTTGGGAGATTTCCCTACCTATAACTTTACTCCATTGTCCAATAATCTTAGCCTCTTCTCTGAACCAGGTACTCCATTGTATTATGGACCAGGCTTTAAATACCTTTAACCAATTCTATCCAGTGGTTAGGAATAATTCTATTACAAACTGACCACAAGTTTAACATTTGCTTCACAAAAGGAGAATGCATGCCATGTGAGACTATTGCTTCCTTGAATCTCCTTAAATTTAACATTGGCACAGGAGTCCAGTTAGTTATAACAGAGTCTCTGCCATTTGGCAATTCTTGTAAAGTTACTGGATATATTAAGATTGGTTGCTTGAAAATCTTAGTTTGCTCCTCTCTATTCTTATAATGCAATGCTGAAATTGGTTCTCCATTCAATTCCTCTGTCTGAATTTGAATATTTCTTGTTGCAGGGGATAGGGCCGCTTGTTTGTCCTGGCCACCCAGCTAGCTTACACCCAAAATAAACACACAAAAATTGTATTAATCAAATTACTGCTTGGCCCATTAGCTCTAGTTTCTTATTGGCTAATTCTTATATCTTAATTTAACTCATTTCTATTAATCTGTATATTGCCACGTTTCAGTGGCTTACCAGGAAAGATTCAAACCAGCGTCCATCTCAGATGGAGGATCCATGGCTTCTCTCTGACTCTGCTTTCTTCCTCCCAGAATTCAGTTCTGTCTTCTCTGCCTACTTAAGTTCTGCCCTATCAGACCCAAAGCAGTTTCTTTATTCATTAACCAATGAAAGCAACACCCAAATAGAAGGAACTCCTACACCATTTCTGTAATATGTTTTTTTTGTTTACATTGTTTTGTTTTATTTTTTCCGTTCAAAAACATAATTAAAGAAATAAAATTTTTACATTTCTTCCCCTTCTCCCGGTCCCCTCCCGCTACCCCTCAACCCCTCCTCCCTCCCCCTTCTTCCTTGAAAGAGGGCATGGTGCCCTGTAATATGTTTTATTAGATATTTCTAAGGCCTGTATTTTAGCACTCAGATTAACCAACTTTTTTAGTGGTAAGACAGAAATGATAAAGGTGATAATGTTTACAATTGGCATTACATAAATCCCATCTAAATTAGATATCCTCTCATTTAATCATTCCATTTTCAAACTGTCTAGCCTATTATCATACAGAGACCCAAATCTCTCCATTGTAATGGGTTTTCCCATTTTTTAATGTGGGGGAAATCTCTCTTTTAACTAATTTCTCCCTTTAAGAATTCCCAATTGTCAACAGTGTGGTGATGGCGCACACCTTTAATCCCAGAACTCAGTAGGCAGAGGCAGAAGGATTTCTGTGAGTTCAAGGCCAGCCTGGTCTACAGAGCAAGTTCTAGGACAGCACAAAAGCTATACAGAGAAATCCTGTTTCAAAAAACCAAATAGAAAAAAAAAGAATTCCCAATTGTCTTATCAAATCTACCAATGATGCTGATGAAGATGTGAGGTGTATTGTTGCTGCATAGAACAGTAAAAATTTGACTGGATTTCAAGGCAGCTACCCAGTTTGGCAGCAGCCTAAGAAGGGGGTTCAGGGAAAGATTGCAACCCACAGTAGAGAGAGAGACAGACGGGGCGGGGAGGAGCAAAGTAAGTTACATAACACTACTTTTTCTCTCAATATGCAGACTTTTTCCCAGGCTGTAATATGAGCAATGCTTGGTGATGAGAAAAAGGAGAAAGTGACATGTTGCTTCTGCAACATCCAGAGTCTATAAGTTCCAAGAGAAAGGGCTGAGGGAAAGCATGGATGTGTGCAAGTGCATGTATGGAAGAGGCCTGAAGATGGTGTAAATAAAGCATGGGATGATTGTGAGAAATCTGATGTCAGCTCCAGGCCACTGCACACACATACACTCACGTAATGTATCAAGTGAGAATATGGCCACTCCAGGGTACAGCCAAGGAGAAGGTTTTTATTGTAGCTTTGAGGGGGGGCACAGCCAGGAGCATCTACAAGAGTCCAGAGCAGAGAGAGAAAACAGTGTATTGAACATGGCAAACAGACTGGGGCAGGGCCAAGAAAGGAGAGGAGGAAAATGAGAGAGTGTAGTGTGATGTTTTATTCTTTTGTGTTGGGGGGGGCTACCCAGCTCCCAAATAAATCACATATGGAGTCTTATTCTTACTTATAAATGTCCAGCCTTAGCTTGGCTTGTTTCTTGCCAGCTTTTCTTAAGTTATCATGTCTACCTTTTCCCTCTGGGCTTTTGTCTTTCTTACTTCTGTGTATCTTACTTTTACTCTTACTCCGTGGCTGGCTGGTGGTTGGCTCCTAATATCCTCCTCCCCTTGTTCTCTCGTTGTTCCTTTCTTCCTTCTTCCAGTTTCTCCTTTTATTTATTCTCTCTGCCTGCCAGCCCTACCTAGCCTTTCTCCTGACTTGCTATTGGCCATTCAGCTCTTTATTAGACTATCAAGTGTTTTAGACAGTCAAAGTATCACAGCTTCACAGTTAAACAAATGCAGCACAAACAAAATCAACACACCTTAAAATAATATTCCTCAACAAGAGAGGAAGAGAGGAAGCTCAGAGAGGGAGGTGGGGGGGCAAAGAAAACACATGTCCTGCTGCTGCTGCTCCTGCTGCTGCTCCTGCTGCTGCTGCTGCTGTTGTTCCTGCTGCTCCTCCTGCTGTTCCTGCTGCTGCTCCTGCTGCTGCTGCTCCTACTGCTATTCCTGCTGCTGCTGCTCCTGCTGCTCCTGCTGCTACTCCTGCTGCTGCTCCTGCTGCTACTCCTGATGCTGCTGCTGCTGATTATGATATCCTTGACTGCCATCAGAATAGTTTCTTTAGCCTTCCAACATGGACTGTAGACCAGGTTCTTCCAGTCCTTTCTGCACCAGACTGGGGCTTTTGAGGCTTTCAGCTTTGTGAGCTGCGTGACTACTGAGTTCTCAGGTTCTCTAGCACACAGGTGCCTATGGATGACTTCCTAGTCTCTGCCACGTAAGACAGTTTTATGAATCCTCTTTTCTACATACAGTCTATTAGCTCACTTCCTCTAGTGAACCCTAGATTATCACTCTTGCATCAGCCTGTCATAAATTTCAACTTGCTTTCTAGCTAATTCCAGATATCAAATTCAGAGACTGATGAAACCAAGCATTTACTGTTCTTCTTTCCACTCTGACAATCAAGAAAAAAAATTCCTAAAGAGATACTTTAACGCCATTCCCACACCCCATTTGGGAACAATCTAGATTAGTAAAACTAACCTTTAATAATCTTTAAAAATATAAATGTAAGAGAGAGAAAGCCTCAGCAGCACGGTGGGTGAACCAGGCTGCCAAGAGAGGGAGCTCAGCAGCGCAGCCAGGAGGACAGAAGTGGCCTCCAGGGACTGACTGACCGCTGCTGCCACAGCCACAACCCCAACTGCAACTGGAGGAGTGACCATCAGAGCCGTGGCACATAGGCACCCAAAGGAGCGATTACAGAAGGCTCTGCCCTGCGTACACCTGGAGGAGCATTCAAGGGAGCCACAGCCCCAACTACACACATTGGAAGAAAAGAGACATCCCTGAAACACAAGCCCCACCCATTCCATTTGGGGGAAGAGATAAGTAGACAGCAGGGTAAGAATACACTCAACAACACAAAGAGCAGTACAGCATCACCAAAAACTAGTGGTTCTACAACAGCAGGACCTGAACATCCTAACACAGATGAAGCAGAAGAAAATGATTGTAAAAACAATTTTATGAAGATTATTAAGACCCTTAAAGAGGAAATAAAAAATTCCCTTAAAGAAGTGGAGGAAAAGACAAACAAAAAGTTGGAAGAAATCAACAAATCCCTTAAAGAAAACCAAGAAAAAGCAAATAAACAGGTGAAATAAATGGTTTAAGACTTGAAAAGGGAAATAGAGGCAATAAAGAAAACACAAAATGAGGGAAATCTGGAAATAGGAAATCAGGTTAGTCGACCAGGAACTACAGACGCAAGCATAAACAACAGACTACAAGAGATGGAAGAAAGAATCTCAGGTGTTGAAGATATAATAGAGGAAATAGATACATTGGTCAAAGAAAATGTCAAATCCAACAAATCCTTAATACGAAATATCCAGGAATTCTGGGATACCATGAGAAAACCGAACCTGAATAATAGGAATTAAGAAAGAGAAGAAGTCTAGCTCAGAGGCACAGAAAATAAATTCAACAAAATCATAGAAGAAAACTTTCCCAACATAAACAAGGACATACCTATGAAAATATAAGAAGTTTATAGAATACCAAATAGACTGGACCAAAAAAAAGTCCCTCACTACATAATAATCAAAACACTAAACATACAGAATAAAGAAAGATTGTTAAGACTGCAAAGGAAAAAGGGTGAGTATCATATAAAGTCAGACCTATCAGAGTTACATCTGACTTCTTAATGAAAATAATGAAAGCCAGAAGGTCCTGGTAAGGTGTCATGCAGACACTAAGAGACCATGGATGCCAACCTATACTCCTATATTCAATAAAGCTAACAATCAATATAGATGGAGAAAACAAGACATTCCATGACAAAAACAGATTGAATCAATACCTATCCTCAAATCCATACCTACAGAAAGTACTAGAAAAAAAAACTCCAACCCAAGGAAGTTAACTACACCTGCAAAAACACTGGAAATAGATAATCCCACACCAACAAATCCCAAAGAAGAGAAACACACACACACGATACCACCACCACCAACAACAAAATAATAGGAACTAGCAATCACTGGTCATTAATATCTCTTAATATCAATGGGTTCAATTCACCTATAAAAAGACACAGGCTAACAGATAGGATACGAAAACAGAACTCATCCTTTTGCTGCATGCAAGAAACACACCTCAACTACAAAGACAGACATTACCTCAGAATAAAGGGGTAGGAAAATATACTCCAATAAAATGGACCCAAGAAAAAAGCTGGTGTAGCTATCCTAATATCTAACAGAATAGACTTTAAACTAAAATTAGTCAAAAGAGATGAAGAGGGTCATTTCATATTCATCACAGGAAAAATCCATTAAGATGACGTCTCAATACTGAACATTTATGCCCCAAATACAAGGGCACACTCATATGTAAAAGCAACATTGCTAAAGCTTAAATCACACATCAAGCCCCACACATTAATACTGGGAGACTTCAACACCTCAGTCTCAACACTGGACAGGTCTACCAGACAGAAACCTAACAAAGAAATAAAAGAACTAACAGATATTATAATTCAAATGGGCCTAACAGACATCTATTGAACATTTCACCCAAACAAAAAAGAATATACCTTCTTCTCAGCACCTCATACAACCTTCTCTAAAATTGACCACATATTCAGTAACAAAGCAAATCTCAACAGACATTAAAAAAAAATAAGAATAACCCCCTGTGTCTTATCATGGTTTAAAGTTAGAATTCAGCAACATTATTTGCAGAAAGCCCACAAATCCATGGAAACTGAACAATGCTAAAATGAATCACCATTAGATAAAGGAAGAAATTAAAGAGTTCCTAAAATTCGATGAAAATGACCAAACAACATACCCAAACCTATGGGACACATTGAAATCAGTGCTAGGAGAAAAGTTCATAGGACTAAATGCCTACATAAAGAAGTTGGAAAAATCCCACACTAGTGAATTAACAGAACACCTGAAAACTCTAGAACAAAAAGAAGCAAAATCACCCAGGATGTCTAGACCACAGGAAACAATCAAACTGAGAGCTGAAATCAACAAAATAGAAACAAAGAAAACAATACAAAGAATCAATGAGACAAAGAGTTGGTTCTTCAAGAAAATCAACAAAATAGACAAACCTTTATCCAAACTAATCAAAAGGCAGAGAGAATAACCAAATTAACAAGATCAGAAATGAAAAGGGGACATAACAACATGGAGGAAATCCAGGGTCATGCTTTAAAAACCTGTACTCCACAAAACTGGAACACTTAAAGGAAATGGGTACTTTTCTGGATAAATATCACTTACCAAAATTAAATCAAAACCAGATAATCAAATTAAATAGATCTATAACTGCTAAGGAAATAGAAACAATCATCAAAAGTCTCCCAACCAAAAACTAAATAAATAAAAATTAAAAAAACCAAAGCCAGATGGTTTCAACTCAGAATTATACAAGAACTTCAAAGAAGAACTAATACTAATACTTCTCAAGTTGTTCCACACAATAGAAACAGAAGGAACATTAACAAACTCTTTTTATGGGGCTATAGTTACCCTGATACCCAAACCACTCAGTGACACAACTGAGAAGGAGAATTAATTACAGACCAATCTCTCTCATGAACACTGATGCAAAAATACTCAATAAAATACTGGCAACCCAAATCCAAGAACACATCAGAAAAATTATCCGCCATGACCAAGTCAGCTTCATCCCAGAGATTCAGGGATGGTTCAACATATGAAAACCTTTCGATGTGATCCACCATATAAACAAACTGAAAGAAAAAAAAAACACATGATCATCTCATTAGATGCTGAAAAAAACCTTTGACGAAATTCAACACCCCTTCATGATAAAGGTCTTGGAGAGATCAGGGTTACAAGGAACGTATCTAAACATAATAAGGCATTATACAGCAAGCCAACAGCTAACATCAAACTAAATGGAGAGAAACAAAGCAATCCCACTGAAATCAGGAACAAGACAAGACTGTCCACTCTTTCCATATCTATCAATGTAGTACTTGAAGTCCTAGCTAGAGCAATAAGACAACAAAAGGAGATCAAGGTGACACAAATTGGAAAAGAAGAAGTCAAACTTTCACTGTTTGCTGATGATATGGTAGTTTACATATGTGACCCCAAAAATTCTACCAGGGAACTCCTACAACTGATAAACACCCTCAGTAATGTAACAGGATACAAAACTAACTAAAACAAATCAATATCCCTCCTATATACAGATGATAAATGGGCTGAGAAATAAATCAGAGAAAAATCACAATATAAATAGCCACAAACAGCATAAAATATCTTGGGGTAACTCTAACCAAAAAAGTGAAGGAGCTGTATAGCAAGAACTTTAAATCTTTGAAGAAAGAAATCAAAAAAGACATCAGAAAATGGAAAGATCTTCCGTGCTCTTGGATAAGGAGGATTAATAGTAAAAATGGCAATCTTACCAAAAGTAATCTACAGATTCAATGTAATGACCATCAAAATCCCAGCAAAATTCTTCACAGACCTCAAAAGAACAATACTTGACATCATATGGAAAAACAAAATATCAGGAAAACCAAAACAATCTTGTACAATAAAGGAACTTCTAGAGACATCACAATCCCTGACTTCAAACTTTACTACAGAGCCACAGTAATGAAAACACCTTGTTATTGGCATAAAAACAGACCAAAGGACCAATGGAATTGAATCAAAAACCTGGCTATCAATCCACACACCTATGAACAGCTGATTTTTGACAAAGAAGCTAAATTTATAAAATGGAAAAAAGAAAGCATCTTCAACAAATGGTGTTGGCATAACTGGATGTCGACATGTAGAAGGATGCAAATAGATCCATACCTATCACCATGTACAAAATTCAAGTCCAAATGGATCAAAGACCTAAACATCTCAAAGCAAACCACACTGAACCTCATAGAACAGAAAGCAGGAAGTACACTTGAACACATTGGCACAGAAGACCACTTCCTAAATATAACTCTAAAAGCACAGACACTGAGAGAAACAATTAATAAATGGGACCTCCTGAAACTGAGAAGCTTCTGTAATTAAAGGATATGGTCAACAAGACAAAACAACAGCCTACAAAATAGGAAAAGATCTTCACCAACCTCACATCTGACAGAGGACTGATCTCCAAAATATACAAAGAATTCAAGAAATTGGACATCAAAATACCAAATAATCCAATAAAATATGGGGTACAGACCTAAACAGAGAACTCTCAACAGACAAATCTCAAATGGTCGAAAGACACCTAAGGAAATGCTCAACTTCCTTAGCCACCAGAAAAATGCAAATCAAAACAACTTTGAGATTCCATCTCACACCTGTCAGAATGGCCAAGATTAAAATCACCGATGTCAGTTTATGCTGGAGAGGATATGGAGTAAGCGAATACTCCTCCATTGCTGGTGGGAGTACAAGCTTGTACAGCCACTTTGGAAATCAGTATGGCAGTTTCTCAGAAAATTATGAATCAATCTACTTTAAGACCCAGCAATACCACTTTTGGGCATATGCCCAAAGTATGCTCAGTCACACCACAAGGACACTTGCTCAACTATGTTCATAGCAGCATTATTTGTAATGGAAAAAACCTAGATTCCCCTTAAGCAAAGAATAGATAAGGAAAATGTAATACATTTACACAGTAGAATATTACTTAGCAAAAAAAAAAAATCTTGAAATTCACATGCAAATGGATGGAACTAAAAAAAAAAAAAACATATTGAGGAGGAGGTAACCCAGACACAGAAAGGCAAATATAGTATTTACTCTCTCATAAATGGATATTAGACATAAAGCAGAGGACAGATATCCTACAGTCCACAACCTCAGAGAACCTGGACAACAAAGAGGACCCTAAGATATAGATAGATAGATAGATAGATAGATAGATAGATAGATAGATAGATAGATAGATGGATGGATGGATGGATGGATGGATGGATGGATGGATGGATGGATGGATGGATGGATGGATGGATGGATGGATAGATAGACAGATAGATCCACTTAGGAAGGAGAAAAAGACTCTGAGTAAACTGGGAGGGTAGGGGCAGGAGGAAGGCAGAATTGGAGAGGGGAGGAAGGAAGAGGAGTGGGGAAAATATATATAGCTGAATAAAAAACAATAAAATATATAAGTGTCAAAAGCTGGTGATATGGCTCCCTGGGTAACTTACTTACCTGACACAAAAGCACAAAGACAGGTTTAGAGCCCCAGTAGCCACGTTTAAGACGTTTAAAGGAAGACTGGAGAGACGGCTCAAGAGTGCAATTCCCAGCACCCCACTGTGACACGGAATTGTCTGTAGCTCCAATTCCAGGAGTACCGCCACTCTCTTTTAGCCTCTGTGGGCACTGCCTGCGAGCGGTTCACAGACACACGTGCAGGCAAAACATTCAAAATTTTTTAAAAGTTAAAGTTTAAAAAAAAAATATGGTGGTAGCCCTCCTGTAATGTCAGTGCTTCAGAGGTCAAGTAGGGGGATCTGTGGCACGTGCTGCCCCCCAGACTAGCTGCGGCAATGAGCTCTGGGATCAGATGAGAGAGGCGTTGCCTCAGTGAACAAAACAGAGCTCTATAGGGGAAGGTCTCTGGCCTCACACACAAATGCACGCCTCAAATGTGAGCCCACACGTGGGGCGCCCACACATGGGAAACACACATGCTGAACATCACACACGGCCGCATGATACAAATTTTGTGTAAGTTTGTATTGTCTACAATACTACAAAGCTATGAATTGGTACCAAAACAAGGGAAAAGAGCAAGGGAATAAATATGCTAAATTTTAAAATTCAAGCTCAAGATGAACAAACGAAACAGCTTTCTGAGGATCTATCACTGAACAAGTCAAAGTCCAAAAATGCCTTAAAGATTTAAAGTCATGCCGGGTGGTGGTGGCACACGCCTTTAATCCCAGCACTCGGGAGGCAGAGGCAGGCGGATCTCTGTGAGTTCGAGGCCAGCCTGGTCTATAAGAGCTAGTTCCAGGACAGGCTTCAAAGCTACAGAGAAACCCTGTCTCGGAAAAAAAAAAAAAAAAGACAAAAGCTCTGAATTAAAAACTAGCTAGAGGTGCCAGCAAGAACTCTCCACAGGTGAGTTTGAACTGATAAACCTAAGGTGGAAGGAAGGACTCCCAAAAATTGTTCTGACCTCAGCATGCATCAAACATGAACACTCAATAACAATACAATAAAGAATTAAAATAATATTAATGCTAGCTACAAATAAGACAAACTATGACAGGCTAAGAAAAAAAAAATGCCCAGTAAATTTGATCACTCCTAATTAAATTCAAATTCTGAAAGGACCAGAGTCGGCCCAGGACTCACCAAGACCAAGTTCTGAGGACAAAGGAGATTTATTTGACCCAGAGAGACAAAGGCAGAGACTAAGTCAAAGAACTGAAAGACGAGACAATAACAAACAGTAGCCAGACTCTCTGTATTTTCCATCTTTATGTGGCTTATTGTATTTTTCTTACGCTATTCCTTTTATAAGGACTTTATTTTATTTTAAAACTATATTTTTTAATCTAAAACTGAAAACATTCTTTTTCTTCTCTCCCAAACCTACACGTATATATAAACAGACTGTGACCTGTTTGGAGACTTTTGTTTGTTTGTTTTTTGTTTTTGTCTCAACCTGTCCTTACTGTGCATCTATAACCTTTTCTGTATGCGTGAGCAAAGGGTGTTGGTAGCTGGCTCCTCCTCCTCGGTTCACCTGAGAGCCTAGTTTGCCAGCCATGCTTACCACTAACTCTGGGAAGTTTCTAGATCCGTGCCGCCACTGAGTAGCACGCCATCGGCTGCTCATAAACCCTATATAAGTGTTTGGTAGTAGGACCTCTTTAAAAAACCACCCATTTTTGCCACTAGCACCGAGCCAGGAAGCCATCTCTTAAAAGAGCCATGCCTATGCTCACTGCCAGCAATCAGAGCCCAATGGAGAAAAGGCAACTACCAAGAAGCCATGTTTGACTCTGTTCTTGTGTATCTAGAATCCTTTTTAAAGCTTTGTCAGGTTTTATGTGGAAATTTCAGCCCCATATTAGGCACCATACGTAGAGAGAGTTTTCCTATCCTGGCTGCCTATTCCCAAATACCCAGCAGTCAATTCTCAAATAATTGCCCCAATTAAATGAGGCTTAATATAAGCTATCAATGCTTGACTAATAGCTCAGGCTTATCTCTAACTAGCTCTTATATCTTAAGTTAACCCATTTCCTTATTTAAGCTCTTCCATGTGGTAGTGCCTTTATCAGCATGGCATGTTCATTTCCTACTCCCTCTGCATCTGGCAGGGACTCCCTGACTCTGCCCTTCTTCCTCCCAAAATTCTCTCTGTGTCAGGCTGCCTAGCCCAATCTCTTTCTGCCCAGCTATTGGCCAATATGCTTTTCATTAACAAGGA
>PVIU01015047.1:0-49686 GCA_004026605.1 Ondatra zibethicus
ACTGAATGAGCATATGATCAAACTGAACTCTTTAAATGTGGCTGCCAATGAGGGCAGAATGAGAAGCCATCAACAATGACACTAAGACCTATCTCCTCTGCATTTATTATCTCTTTGGGAACCTAGTCGATTTGGATGCACACCTTCCTAGGACGGGATGGAGGGGGGAGGGCCTTGGACTTCCCACAGGGCTGGGCACCATGCTCTCTTTTAAGGAAGCAGCAGGAGGGAGGGCGGAGCAGGAGGGAACTGGGAGAAGGGGAGGAAATGTAAATTTTTTATGAATTGAAAAAAATAAAAGAATATGGAAAGAAAAGAAAAAAAAACAAATGGTGCCTGGATAACTGGATGTCAACCTGTAGAAGAATGAAAATAGATCCATATCTATCACCACACACAGAACTCAAGTCCAAATGTATTAAAGACCTCAATATTAATCCGACCACACTGAACCTGATAGAAGAGAAAGTGTCTGCAACACATGGGCACAGGAAACCACTTCCTATGTATAACCCCAGTAGCACAGACAATAAGAGCAACAATGAATAAATGGAACCTCCTGAAACTGAGTAGCTTCTGTAAAGCAAAGTACACTGCCATTAAGACAAAAAGGCATCCTACTGAATGGGAGAATATCTTCACCAACCCCACATCAGACAAAAGTCTGATCTCCAAAATATATAAAGAACTCAAGAAACTAGAAATTAAAATTCTAAATAACCCAATTTAAAAATGGGGTACTAAACTGAACAAAGAATTACCAACAGGAGAATTTCAAATGGCCAAAAGATACTTAAGGTCATGTCAACTTCCTTACCAATCAGGGAAATGCAAATCAAAACAACTTTGAGATATCAGTGTGGTGGTTTCTCAGGAAATTGGGGCAGGGAAGAAGATATCTACATTAAGGAAGCCATTTTAGGGTTGGCAAGAGACTTGGCTCTAAAGGAGATCCCAGGTGTCCATGGGGATGTCCCCAGCTAGGTCCTTGGGCAGCAGAGGAGAGGTTGTCTGAACTGGCCTTCCCCCATAATAACACTGATGATTATCTTGAATATCACAATAGAATCTTCGTCCAGCAATGGATGCAGATAGAGAGAGAGATCCACATCAGAGCACTGGACTGAGCTCCCAAGGTCCAGTTGAAGAGCAGAAGGAAGGAGAAGATGAGCAAGGAAGTCAGTACCACGAGGGGTTGGTCCACCCACTGAGACAGTGTGCCTGATCTAATGGGAGCTCACCCAATCTATCTGGATTGGGACTTAAGGAGCATTTGATCAAATCGGACTCTCTGAATATGGCTGACAATGGGGGATGACGGAGAAGCCTTTGATAATCGCACTGGGACTTGTTTCTACTGCATGTACTGGCTTTTTGGGACCCTAGTCTATTTGGATGCATACCTTCCTAGCCCTGGATGGGGGAGGGAAGGCCTTGGACTTCCATCAAGGCAGGGTGCCCTGCCCTATCTTAAGGCTGCAGGGGGAGGGAGGAGGGTGAGCGGGTGAGTGGGTGAGTGGGAGAGTAAGGGGAGGAGGGGAGGAAGTAGAAATTTTTGAATGGAAAAAAAGAAAAAAAAATTAAAAATAAAAAATAACACCCTAGATGGTATTTTAGTTAGGACTGGTTTTTGACTTGCCTTATGGCAGGTCTCCATAATGTTGCCCTCAAGACAGTAAACTATAATAAACTCTCACAGGTTATTCAGGATACTAAGGAAAATCGTTCTGCAACTTTAGAACGAACGCCTCACTAAAGCTCTGTTACAATATACTAACTTAGATCCAGAAACCACAGAGGGCAGACTGTTACTCATGACACATTTTTTTTTCCTCAGAGCTACCCTGACATTAAGGATAAACTTAGATGTATAGAGAAAAGCCCCTTGACCCCACAGGCAGAAGTCTTAGAGTTGGCTTTTAAGATGTACCATGCAAGGAATAACAAAGCCATTAATCATAACTGTCAAATGCTAGCCACAGCCCCCACCAGCTGAGGCAACAGATCACCTGATCCTGCTTGTCTGTGCTGTCCATGCTTCTGCCATTCCCACAGGGCTTGAGAATCACCAGGCCCATGTTTCAAATGTGGTTAAACTGGGCACTGGGCCCACGCATGCACTAATCCTCATATTGGTCCCACAAGACTGGGTCCAAGATGCCATAGCAAAGGACACTAGGCAGTTGATTGTCCTCATGCACATTGTGGCATGGAAATATCATACCCAGAAAATTCCAAGTTGACCTTATAGGTCTGGCCATGGAAAAGTGAGGCTACCCAGACTCCATTGACCTGATCACAACCATCATCTGTAACAAGGAGCCAACAGTAACCATCACAGTATCCGGATGTTCCATCTACTTTCTCTTGGACATTTTTAGGAAAAAATAGGAGCTTCCATTTTGTTTTGCTCCTTCCATTCTCCTTACCCCAGAGTTGCCAACGGTTCCCCTTCTCTTCCTAATAGCCTCCCAACCTCCCAGCTCCAATGTGTCTTTTTCTCTACAAGCCTCTCAGGTGGACCCCCAAGTCTGGGACACTCAAAACCTCTCTTCTTCTAAACACAATACCCCCATCATTACCCAATTGCAAAATCATACTAAGTACATTACCCAAGCTCAGTACCCTCTCTTTCTCCAGAACCTTAGGAGACTTAAGCCTTTCATCTCTGACCTTCTAAGACAAAAAGCTACTTCACCTCAACTCTTTTCCTTTTAACACCCTGTACTTACTGTTAAAAAACCTTTGCCTTTACCTGGACTGACCTTGACATTTGCCTCTCCACACAGCTCACCTGGACTATAATTCCCCAAGTATTCCGGGACAGGCCACACCTATTTTTTAGGCTTTAGCTTCTGATCTACTCTTACTGTCCTTCCCTAAATGTAAACTTATACAGTATATAGATGATATTTTACTTTGCAGTCTGTCCCTAAAGATTAGCAAAACTAATACCTCTGGTCTTTAAATTTCTTGTCCAAAAAGGTCTATATAGTCTCACCTTATAAGGTACAACTGTCTACCTCTCAGGTCATTTACTTGGGATTAACTATTACCCCTACCCCAAAAACTGTTACCCTAGACAGAAAAAAACTAATTCAATCCCTTGCACTACCTTCTCCAAAAGAAGAGGTTTTATCATTCCTAGGAATAGCTGGCTTCCTGCATTCCTGTATCCCCTCTTTTTTCTCCTCACCTGTCCCTTATATGAGGCAGCTTTCAACTCTCCACACAAGTCCCTTTCCTATCCAATTTCTAAACCCTTCCAGAGATTCCAACAGGCCCTTAACCAGGCTCGGGCTCGCCATATCCCAGATTTAACTCATATTTAACTCATCTTTTCTCCCTCTATGTAACAGAGAAAGATGGATATGCCCTTGTGGTACTAGAACATCAGTTGGGACCTTCCTTTGCACCTGTAACATACCTGTCAAAGAAGCTATACCTCACCACTCAGGGATGGGCACCCTGAATATGTGCTTTAGTAGCCACTGAGCTTCTTATTTTTGAGTCAAAGAAACTAATATTTGGGTTACCTATCACTGTCTTCTCCCACCACAGTCTGTCCCATCTCTTAACATATAAAGGCTTATAAACCTACCTCCTTCCTGAGTTCTTTCGCTCCAGGTGGTACTAATAGAAGAAGATGCCACACTCACTTTCCAATCCTGCTCACCCCTTAATATCTCAAATCTCCTACCTCAACCTAACATTAATTATTCCCCATTTCATTCCTGCATAGAAACCTTAGAGGATCTACTGCCCTACACGTCCCATATACAGGAGGGCAAATTTTCCCAGGCCACTTATACCTGATACACAGATGGTAGCTCCTTTTTATGTGAAGAGACCCATAGAGCAGGCAATACCATAGTGACAGATACTGAGGTGGTGGAGGCACAGGCACTCCCTGCCCATACCACTAATCAGCAGGATAAATTAGTAGCCTTTACCTATGCCTTCCAGTTAGCACAGGGACAATCTTTAAATGTTTATGCAGATTCCAAATATACCTTTCATATTCTCCTGTCCCACATAGCTATCTGGAAGAAGCTGGAGTTTCATAAAACAAAAGAGGAGCCATAACTAACCGAGGTTACATTATTGACTTGTCCCCAAAGTTATAGGAATTATTCACTGTCAGTCTCATTAGACTGACAGTTCCATTATTTCCAAGGGAATAAACCAGGCTGACCAAGCAGCTAGAACAGCAGCATTCCAGAGCCCAAACTTACCTCAATCACCACAGGGGGTTCATACAGTACAACCCACATTCTTGCATACACCCCCTGACACCCAGCAAATTCTATCCTACCTACATCAGCTCTTTCATCCTAATAGCAGAGCTCTCTTTCACTTTGTCAAGGCTCAACTCCAACACACCCCTGAGGACTTAGAGTTCTTAAAAGCTATCACTGACTCTTGTAAAATCTGTCAAAAGTCAGATCCCAGGACCAAATATCACAGCTTCCCTTTTTTCACTCACCAGGCCAGGGCTTCCTTCCATGAACTGACTGACAGCTTGAGTTTACTTACATGCCCACAGTCAGATGAGTTAAATATCTCCTGGCTTTGGTGGATTCCATGTCTGGGTGGATTGAAGTGTTCCCCACCACGAACAAGAGGGTCCAGACAATTTCTGATGTTCTTCTCCAGGAATTTATCTCCCAGTTTGGAATCCCTAACCTCTCTTCAATTGGATAATGGCCCAGAGTTATCTCCCAGATCTCTCAAACTTTATCCAAGGCTCTTAACATTCCCTGGCATTTTTCATGTACCATGCCATCCTCAGTCCTCAGGGAAAATAGAATGAACTAATGTCACAGGAGCTTCACCTTGACTGGATAAAACTTTTGTCCTTCTTAGGATCCAGGCTCCCACAAAAGTCCCCTGTTCCATCTTACCCTTTGAACTCACATATGGGTGGCCAGTTTTAACCCTTGGCCTCTCACCTAAAACTTCTCTGATTCCTGATTACCTGATTACTCTGCTATTATTTCATCTTCACTCCCTATTATGGGATTTTTGCCTAATACTCCTAAACTCAACCATGCACTAATACATGCCTACTGCTGATTAAAATAGGAGATCAGGTACTATTCTCCCCTCTCCCTCAGATCAATGCCACTCACCCCTTTCCCCTAAATGGAAGGTCCCCTTTAAAGTAATTCTTATAACTCCCACAGCTGACAAGCTTTCTCATCTCAAACCTTTTACTATTCCAGCTCAAGATACTCCCTTCTCTTATACAGTAACTCAAACAGGGCCCTACTCTCTTACCAATATCAGCTACCTTCTCTCCAGTTCCAGAAGAATAAAGTCTCATCACCATACTCAACTCTCCTGTGCCCAAAACTCCATATATTCTCCCTTTTCCTCTTTCTTCTATCTGCTTTATCAACTTTTCTATATCTACAGTTTGCAGTTGACCATTCAGGTGCTGTTATAGGAACCATCATTAAACATAGACCCAGAGATACAAGGACTGTCAGAACCCCAGGTGGTAAGAAACAATAACGGGTTTGGAGGCATTCATAGCCCCAGACTCCAAAAAACTCACAAAACAGATTTTAACATAATAGGTTTATATAGCAGTGTCTCCTGGATGTTAAAGTAATGCCATGATACTAAAAAATACAAATGTCTTAAGATTTGCTTCAGGTAAAACATTAATATGTCTAATAATTTCTTTCTAATAATTTCCCATTCTTTTCTTCCATCCTCTCCCACTATCTTCTATTCCAACACTATATTATCATAATCATAAGCTTTTAATATGTCTAAAATTTATCTCTTTTTAAACATTTTTCATAAGCTTCAGGGAGCCAAATTGTACCTACCTGAACAGACCAGTCTTGCCCAGAATAAGTATCATTTAATTCTTCCTTTATGATTCCATGTCTTGGGAACCCCTAACAAATTCCCCCCTCCACCTCAAAAACCCAGGAAAACCCTCTCCATCTTCCATCTTGCGATTCTCATTCCTCATTCATAAGGTTCTAAAATTTTTTTTCAGACATAATCTTCTGCCTTGCCAGCATCATGCAAGGTCCAAGTTGAAGCCTGCCAGTTCCACAGAGCCTGGGAAACACGGAAGTAAACAGCCACCCTGGGATGTGGTCAAGCACCTCAACTCTCCAACACCCACAAAATCAGCAGGAAGCAATCTCAAGAGACCTGACAACACCCCATAACCACCCATTAAAGCTCCAACCCCCCAAATACTTTATAATAAATAAAAGGGTGGAATGTTATGGTTTCAGCCAAACAATAGTAGTGGGCACTTCTGGGTTCCAGGGCCACACATGCACAGATAAGCGCTCAGGCAAAATACATAGCCAAGTAAGGGTTCTTAAAAGTCCCTGCATGACCAATGTGTGGCATGGTCATGTCACCTACATATGGCACAGCCCTTGCATCCATGTGTGAGCTCCATCACCTGCATATGAAGTAGCTATGTCACGTCCTGCACCATGTGCATATGTGCTAGCCAGCCTATAAAAGCAGGATGTGCCATTTCCACACTCTTTCTCAAATAAGGATCATCAAGAAAATCGAATATGATTTGTAAGTACAAATGATAAAACATATACATTTATTTATATATATATATACATACATATGAATATATAGAGCTGGCTTTGGAGTTGGACATTGACCCTGTTCCTCTCTAAGTCCAAGCATGTCGTTAAAATAAAAATTCAGAGTTTCTGTCTCGTGTCAGGAGCCATGATATGGGACAGAAAGAAAAAAAAAGAATTTAGAAAATAATTACTTTTCTTCATATCTATTTTTGTCTCTATCATACCTTTCATTGAATATCTATGTCTGTATATGTCTATATAAATAATGTTGAAGTTTTCCACAATGAACAATACATTTTCCTGCAGTAATCTTTGAAGGTTCCACGAAGAAGGTGGGGCCCCTCAACAACAACTCCACCTGGATGATATGACATCATGATGCTGATAGCACTACTACAAGACCTATTTTGGGTACTAGCTGTACAAGATGTTTCCAACTTGGTTAGCTGAAATGGTGCACAATGTTCTGTCCAGATCTCCAAATAGGAACCTCAGTAAAACCCTACTGAATACGCAGAGACTATTTGCAATTATACCAGACAGTAATCTTGTAACTTAACCATCATTTTACTTTCATAGGATCCATAGAGAGAACATTGCTATTATAGCTGAAAGTAATTCTAGAAGATGGTGTCCAATCTCCCAACAAAGTTTGTCCTCAGGGTTAGGGACATCATTTAGGGTTTGATTATAATTGGTATAGGTTTGAGGGTTGGGGGAAATTTTATAGGCTCAGGGATCTCTTTGGGGAAAAAAGGGAAAATTGGATGGGGTAATAAAGTAGTGTAAGCTTACTCACACTAGTATTAATAGTGAGTAATAGAGTGAATATTTGTGAGTTATTATTTATAGGCAATTACATTGGTATAGATTCTTGTATATTGATACAAAGTTAAATTATATTGAATATTGTATGTAACCATGCTTCTACCTCTGCTTAAAACATTATTTTATATATTGATATATACTTATCATATTTCAATGTACATTTCTTCCTCTGATCAAGGTATTTATACACTGTTTATATTTTGAGGTCATTGTCCTCATTTGTTGCACAATTGTTTATTGTATAATATTCTAATATGGAGTCTTAGTCTTTAACTTATATAGGTATTAAGGATTATAGATCAATAGTCAACTATGTTTGTCATACTTATAGTTAGACTAATCAGGTTCTTTAGATACATAGAGGTTGAATTCTGCAAAGATAAGTAATCTTCAACCACTTCAAAAAGCCATAGAATATGGTATTTAAATAACTTAGGGTTCTGTTGAAGTGAGATACAATTGCTCCTAGCAGCACTGATCTATTCTCAAGAGAATGCTGAGCATTGAAGACACTCCACTTGGAGCTTGTTTTCTTCTTGGCAAAACTGGCCTTTGGGTAAGGAACTGCCCATGAATTGACCACTGACTAAATGCATAATGTGTTGATAGGACAGGCAGGATACAAGAAAAAAAAACTGTCAAATTTTGCCAAGACAGGGTAAGTCAGTTTTGAAAAATTTCTTGCCTCTGAAAATGGCCTGTCAGT
Organism: Ondatra zibethicus; assembly: GCA_004026605.1. Lineage (NCBI taxonomy): Eukaryota > Metazoa > Chordata > Mammalia > Rodentia > Cricetidae > Ondatra > Ondatra zibethicus. Next base: position 8,119 of record PVIU01015047.1, read on the forward strand.
TACTTTAGACCTTAGCCAAAGTTGGTTGCTCCAACGTTACAAATGAGACTTTGGGTGATTGCCCAGGTAGTCAGTTGTCTCAGTCATTTGTTGTTCATTTTAAGTTGCTTGATCGTACTTCCTGCTTACTCAAGTAATACTATTTCCCTTCTCAGATCTTTGATGTGGTTGAAAGCTAGGTAGTTGTAGTTACTTTCCTCTCATGACTTAGCCAAGATATTTAGTATACAAGACTTAAATTAGTTAGGATAGGATAATTATTGAATATATTTGTTCTTATTGTATATAATTTTGTATTAAGCTTAGAATTCTTTTATTAAATGAAAGAGGGAGGTGCTGTAGGAAGTCTTACAGTTAGTGGTTATCTGCCCACTGGTGTGTGACCTCTTATACTATATATGCCAATGTAGAGCATGCATCTGTCCTTTTTCTGGCCTCTCTGTTCTGCTTGTGGGATTCATTTTCTGATCTCCATTCAAACATAGGATTCTGATTTGTGAGTCTACACCAAAATAAATAACCATCTATTTCTCAATTCTGAGCTAGTGTGGGATTTCTTTTAATTGTCTATCCACACTCACAAACTTTCTCAGGCTTGTGTGCACATGTCTTTTTTTTTTTAATAAAAACTTTTAAGTGGGTTTCATTGTATGTTATACCTTCACTCATGCTGGCTAGCTATTTCACATGTCCCCTGTTTCTATTCCCTATGGAACCCATAGATCTTTCCCTTCTACTATACCTCCCAGTACTTCTAAAATCACTCCTTCTATACCTCCTGCTTCTAATATCCCATTCCTAAGCCTCCCACTTCAAACTCACCTACTCCTAACCTCTCTTCTTCTAAACTACTTCCCATACTTGGTTTTTCCCAGCCCTCAACTCCAGCATACAGCCTCTGCTAACTCACAGGCCATACCTACTAGAAAACCAGGTGGGCTCCAGACTTTTCCTTCTCACTTTACTCCCCCAGGCTCATGCCAATCTTTTTAGCAGAACACCCTTGGCATTCTTCCCTATCTCCTGCCCCCATTTTCTGGGGATCCCAAGAATTTTCCCATTATAATCATTCATTCTCAAATCTTTGCTTTGTACCAGACCCCAATCTCAGCAGGCATGCCATGCTAAACTTACATTCTTCCAGGGTAAGAGGTAGGCTCAAAACAGGCCCACATCACTCCTACTGTTTCTGAGATGCTATTCCCCCAGTCTCATCCCCAAATCTGTAGCAGGAAACTTTCTGTCTTTTCTTTTTTCTCTAACTCCATCCACCACAGGCCACAAATACCTTCTCCCCTCACCTTCCTTGTCCAAATTAAGCCTGTATCCCATCCTCTAACACCAGTAGACATTCCCTGTGAACTCAATAAATAGGCAGTCCAGAAAAATAGGCAACACATGTCCATCACAGTCTCCAAAAATCCAGAAAGGAAACAGAAAAGAAACCAAAAAAATAATATACCCAACCAACAGAGACAAATCCAGAAATGAGCAGCTGGATCTTTAATCATGTTGAACGTAGATGACAAGACACAAGCATAAAAAGACAATCAGTAGCAACATGGTCAATATGTCTGCACTAGAGCCCAGCTATCCTACCATAGAAGGCCCTGAATATTTCAACATAGCTGAAGCACAAGAAAACAACCTTAAAGGCAACTATATGTAGATGATATAGGTACTTAAAAAGAAATTAAAAATTTCCTTGAGGAAATCCAGGAAAACATAAACAGTGTGGAGAAATGACGAAACCCTTAAAGAAAGAAAAAAAAAACACGAAAGAAAACTTGGAGGAAATGAATAAATATTTTTTTTTAAAAAAATCCAAAAATACACAACAGTTAAAGAAAATGGATAAAACTGCTCAAAACCTGAAATGAAAATAGAATCAATAAAGAAAACAAAAACAGAGGGAACTCTTGGAATGAAAAATTTAGAAATGGAAACAGGAACAACAGAGAAAAGCTTCACCTAAAGAAGACAAGAGAGATGGAAAATAAAATCTCAATTGATGAAAACATGCTAGAAGAAACAGATACATTGGTCAAATATAAGGTTAAATCACCCCCCAAAAAATACTAACACAAAACATGCAGGAAATATGGGATACTCTGAAAATACAAAAACTAAGAATAATAGAAATAAAAAGAGAAAAATTCCTGCTCAAGGACACAGAATATATTTTTAACAGATGCATTGAAGATAATTTTTCTAATATAAAGGAGAAACCTATAAATTTTTAAGAATCATGAATACCAAATAGATTGGGCCAAAAACTTCTCCTCAGCAAATAATAATTGAAATACTCAATATACACAAAGAAAGAATAGTAAAATGGAAAACAAAAAAGTAACATATAAAGGCAGACCTGACTTCACCATGGGCTTGGACAGATGTGCATACTCTAACAGACAAAAAATAACAAGAAAGACTACTACAAACAACAAAACCTCCAATCACCATAATTAAAGAAAATAAAATATTTCATGATAAAGTTGAATTTAAACAATATATCTGTAAATCCAACCCTACAGAGGGAGCTAGAAGAAAAAAATCCAGCTTATGAAGATTAATTATACCCAACCCATGAAAGCACAGGAAATAAATAATCTCACAATAGCACAATTGAAAGAAGGGAAGCACACATGTATTCACACATATACACACACTCACATACACACATAATCACACAACCGCCACCAACAAAAATAACAGGAATCAACAATCACTGATAATTGATATCTTTCTATGTCTACAGTCTCAATTTACAAATAAAAGACACAGACTAAGAGAATGGATGCAAAGATCAAGATCCATCCTTCTGCTGCATCCAAGAAACACACCTCAGTGTCAAGAACAAATATTACCTCAGGATAAAGGGTTGAAAAAATAGATTCCAAGAAAATGTACAAATAAAGAAAATTTGTGTGGCCATTTTAATACCCAAGAAAATAGAATTTAAAACAAAACTAATCAAAAGAGACAGGGAAGGACTATACATGCTCATCAAAGGATAAATCTACCAAGATGTTGTCTCAATTCTGAACATCTATATCTGAAACACAAGGGTAACCATGTTTGCTGAAGGGAGGCTATTATGGCTTAAATCATATAGTGATTCTCACACACTGATATTGGTAGGCCTCAATAGCCTATTTTCACCAATTGACAGGTCAGTCCAGACAGGACTAAACAGAGACCTTATAAACTTCATGGACCTAACAGATACTTACAGAACATTTTACACATATGCAAATGAGTATACCTTCTTCTCTACATATCATGGAACTTTCTCAAAAATAAATCACATACTTTATACAAAGCAAGTCTTAACAGAAAGAAGAAAATTGAAATAACTCCCTCCAAACCACCACAGATTAAATGTAAATAACAACAACCAAAAAGTTACAAACTCATGAAAACTGAGTGACTCTCTACTGAATGGAAAATGATCCAAGATAGAAATAAAGAAATTTAAGGCTTTCTAGAATTTAATTAAAATAAATACACAGCATACACAAACTTATGGGACAGAATAAAAATCCTTCTAAGAGGCAAAGTTCAAAGCCTATATCAAAAATTGGAGGAAGCTCATACTAGAAACCAACCTAACACCCAAAACATCTAGAAAAAAAAAAGAATTAATCACATCTAATAGGAGTAGATGGCAAGAACTAATCAAACTGAGGGCTGAAATCTGTAAAGAAAAAAAAATAAAGAAAACAATGTGAGAATCAATGAAAAAAAGAGTTGATTCTTTGAGAAAATCAGTAATATTAACAAAAAATTTTTCAAGCTAATTAAAAAATCAGATAAAGAATATCCAAATTAACAAAGGCAGAAATAAAAAGGAGGAAATAGACACAGTCATTAAAAGTTTCTCAAAGATACAGACAAAAAACACCAAGGGACAGATGGTTTTTGCCAGGGGGCCATGTCAGAGAAGCAGCAGGTGGTAATTGAAGTTTAGGTGTCAGCACACCAGGAGACAAATACTGATGAATGTATCTCAGATAGGCAAAGTCCTGAGACCACAGACTCCAGAATATGTTTTGCTTCTGCTGTGCCTTTATATGTTTCTCACTGTTATCTTTCTCTGGTATCTAGCATGGTGTGAATGGATGTAGGGACATCCCCATTGCCTATAATATAGTGTGTATATCTCATGGAAACAACCTGTTCTATTGGGCATTTTACCTGTAGATTACTATGATGATGAATTCTTCCTAATCTTTATTGTCTAATTGATTAAAAATAATGTTAGTTTAAATAGAAGTTTGATGAATAAAAATAAATACAAGGAAGTTTCACACAGCTAGAACACATGAGTTTCTATTGAGGAACCGAATAGACTGTGGCTTAGATAAATGATTAAGAAAAATGATTAACTCCCCCCTCCAGCCTTCCGAAAGACAAGCAATCCTGAGGAAATTAGGAGCATGGAAGATGAGGGAAGGTGGAAGGGGAATGGGGAAAAATGTATAGTACATTCCTATCCAAACAATTAAAATGAGGATTTAGTAATAATAAAAAGAAATGAAAAGAAAAATGATTGAGTTCCTGTATCCTAGCTAGCATAAATTCTTTTAACTTTAATGTTGGGAGATGAGTTCACAGGTTTCAGAGTACATCAGCGCTGAAACAAAGCTTTGAAAACTAACTTAAAATTTCACTAAGATGTTTTTGTCAAATAGAAACAAGGAATTGAAAATATCTTAAGGTTAAACTAAGATGTTTTTGTAAATAACTGTGAGGTGAAAAATCAAAGAAGACAATCTAAAGTTTTAGAAATGGAAATAGTTGCATGAGGAAATTATTAAGGTCGGGGAAAAAGAACAAAGCAGCCCAGTTATCATTAGCTGATATACCATTTTTGCTAGGATTACTTAATGACCAAAGATGATGATTAATTTCTTATACCCATTTCTGCTCTCAACCTCCTGATATAAAAACTATTGATGAGTATGTACCCTAATGACTTAAAGTAGAACTGACTAATTGTTTTTGTTTTTCAAATATAAAAGTTAAGATTTGTGCTTCCTTTAAGATTCCTTGTAAGAATAACTTTCAAGGTAAGCAATAGTGTTTTGTCCTTTCTTTGTAACATCTAACATAGCCTGCCAGTAACAAAATATCTTGCTTGTTTACACACTGTTAATCTATAACAAATTGCTTGGTTATGAATGTACATGAGTTCTTGGAATAATTTGCTTTTCACCTGTAATACTTGAAATGTTTAATCATGTAAAGGATATGAAAGCATCCTCTTTTTTACTTATATTCATTGTAATAATTGAATTGATAAGCAAAATGTAACCACATTGTAATTTTTATGTTTTTGGAACGATTTTGCTGGGATATATATGCTGTAAGAGAAAGAATAAAGATATATTTAGAAAGAAAACTTCAAGAATGAGAGCGTTAGAAGGAAAACATCAAGAGAGACAGAAGGAACATTTCTGGATAGAGATAAGAAAAGATAATATAGAGCACAGAAGCAGAATACAAAAGAAAAAGAAGGAAACTATCAAGAGAGAGTGTGAGTGTCTTTTTTTCCTTAACCCCTTCAGATAATAAAGTCATAGTATATATCCACTCCATGGATTCCTTTTGAGCCCTATGTTGCTGGAGGCTGCCCCCAGGCAGTGTTAGGTTTTAGTTAACAATTCTACTAGACTTTAAAAAAGACTTAATATCAATATTCATGAAATTATTCCACAAAATAAAAACAAAAGGAACATTACCCAATTCATTTTATGAAGCCAAAGTTACTCTGATACCCAATCCATATAAAGACTCAACAGAAAGAGAGAATTACACACCAAATTTCCCTTTTGAATACAGATGCAAAAATTCTCACTGAAATACTTACAAAATGAATCCAAGAGCTCATCATAAGATCATCTATCATGATCATATATGTTTCAACCCAGAGATGCAGAGATGGTTCAATCTATGAAAATCAGTAATAGTAATGCACCATATAAAGAAAATGAAACAAACAAAAAAGCATGTGATCATTTTGTTAAATAAAGAAATTTTGTTTGACAACACCCTTTCATAATAAAAGTTTTCAAGATATTAGTGATACATGCCTAAACCTAATAAAGATAATTTCCAGCAAACGTATAGCCAACACCAGATTAAGTGAGGAAAAACTAAAAAAGAATGTCTACTAATGTTCGCATCAAGAAAAGGTTGTCTATTCTCTTCATATCTTTTCAACATGGATAGTACTCAAAGTCATAGCTAGTACAGTAAGATAACTGAAAGAGATAAAAAGCATATAATTTGGAACAGAAGAATTAAAAGTATCATTATTTGCAGATGCTCTGTTAAGTGACCCTAAATATTTCATCAGTGAACTCTTATAGCTGATAAACACTATCAGCAAAGTAACTGGATACAATATTAGTTGAATAAAATCAATAGCTAAACTATAATATACATGATAATTGGATTGAGAAAGAAAGTTGGTAAGCAATACCTTTTACAATAGCCTCAAATAATATAAACTATCTTGAGGTTAGTCTAACTAACAAGTGAAAGTATTGTACAACAAAACTTCAAGTTGTTGAAAAATGAAATTGAAAATATCAGAAGATGAAAAAATCTCCTATGCTGATGGGTAAATAGGATTAATGTAGGCAAAATGGTCTCATACCAAAAGCAATCTACAGATCTAATGCAAAACCCAAGAAAATCATAACACCATTTTATAAATCTTTCCTTTTTCATTAGTTAATCAGTTAATTAATTTTTTCCAGCCCAACCACAGTTCTACCTCCTATCTTCCCAGTCCCTTCCCCAAAGTTTCTCTGTCCCCCATTCTACTCCCTCTCCCTTCTACTCAGAATAGTTTAGGAGTTTCATGTTTATTAGCACTCATGGAATATCATGTTGTAGCAAGACTGGGCACTTGCTCTTCTAATGAGACTGGATGAGGCACCCAGAAATAAGAAAGGGTCCCAAGAGCAGGCAACAGAGTCAGGGACAATCCCTCTTCCCTTTGGCCAGAGTCCTACAAGAAGATCAAGCTACACAACTGCAACACCTGTGTAGAGGTGCCATATCATGAGCCTAGGTCACTTGATTCTTGTACAACATACTTCTTTAAATACTGAAATGACAATTCTCAAACTCATATAAAAAAAAAACAACGACAAACACAATAACAAAAATGATAGCTGAAAGAACCCTGAACAATAAAAGAACTGCTGGGCTCTCAACATTCCTAATTGCTAGTTGCACTACAGAGCTATGATGTAGTGATATTTCATTAGAATTTTAATAAAGAAAGCTTGCCTGAAGATCAGAGAGTAAAATAGCTCTTAGACACAGTTATATTCTTATGACCCCTGGAGGCAGGATAGTCATTTCAGACTAAGGTAAAGGTAAGATCCAGTGACTGTTTTGCTTTTCTCTCCTTCAGGTTAAACCCAAATATCTGTCTCTGAGTTGTGTTGTTGTTGTTTGAGAACTAGCTCCTGTAGACCAGGCTAGTCTCAAAATCACAGAGATTTGCCTGTCTCTGCCACCTGAGTGCTGGAATTAAAGGCATGCACCAACAGCACCAGCTGTCTCTGGGTTTTTGTTGATCATGCTGCACAATAGTAAGAAAATCACATGGTCTTGGCATAAAAGCAGACACATTGATCAATGAATTTGAATGGATCCAGGCATAGATCCACACAGTTATGAAATCCTGATTTTTCATAAAGAAACCAGAAATACACACTGAATATAAGAGAGAAACTACAACAAATTGTTCTGGATACACTGGATATCTTCATCTAGAAGAATGCAAATAGATCCATATCTAACACACTGCATAAAACTCAGATCCAGTCGAATCAATGACCTCAATATAAAAACAGATACATGGAAAATGATAAAAAAGAAAGTAGGGGATGGCCTTAAATTCATTGACACAGGAGATGTTTTTCTGAACAGAATACTGTTAGTGCAGGAACTAAGATCAGTAATTAAAAAAATGGGACCTCACAATGCCAAAAAAAAATACTTTTGTAAGGCAAAGAAAACTGTTAGTCAGAGAAAACAGCAGCCAAGAAAATGGGAAAATATTTTTCTGAACTCCACATGTAAAAGACTGATATCTTAAATATCAAGAACTTAAGAAACTAGATATCAAAATACAAATTAATGCAATTAAAACCACTGTACAGATATAAACAGATTTGTCAATAGAGTAATTGAAAATTGCTGACAAACACAACCTTAGCCATCAGTAGAATACAAATCAAAACTCTTGAGATTCCATCTTACATCTACCACAATGGCCAAGATCAATAGTATAAGTGGCAACTCATGCTGGAGAGGATGTGGAGTAAAGGAAACACCCCTCTATTGCTGGTGGGAGTGCCAACTTGTACAGCCATTGTGAAAATTATATGTTGGTTCCTCTTAAAGCAGGGAAATAACCTCCGTCATAGTCCAGCTATACCAGTCTTAGGCATATACCAAAAGGATTCTGCATTATATCACATGGACACTTGTTCAGCAGCTTTATTCATAAAAGCCAGAAACAGGAAACAACCTAGATGTCTCTCAACAGAAGAATGGATAAAGAATATGTGCTACATTTACACAAAGGGATATTGCTCAACTCTTAACAAAAGTGACATCATGAAATTTTTAGGCAAATAGACAAAAATAATTATCCTGAGTGAGGTACCCTCACCTCAGAAATATAAATATGGTATGTATTCACTTATAAGTGAATATTAGCTGTAAAGTAAATGGCAACCAAGGTACAATCTGTATGTCCAGAGAAGTTAAGTAAAAAAGAAGTGTCTAGAGGGTATGCATGTATCTCCCTGGGAGGGAAAACTAGAATAGATTTTATGGGTGAACTGAGAACACGTGGGGACACGAACATGTGGGGGAAATTACATAGGGGATGAGATAAGTTGGAGGAAAAACGTGAGGAACAAAGTATCTGGAATTAGTAGGCCTTGATGGCATGGTGTGGAAATGCACTGCATGGGAGGCTACCTGGAATGAAGGTGATTCTAATGAGGACTCCTAGTTATAAGGTATATGGAAGCTCTTGTTGCCAGGCTAGGCTTCCAGTAGTGGAACTGAGTTGCATTAAATTGGAGTCTTGGCCAAGTGGGTCTGATGGAAATCTCCAAACAACCAAAAGTGTTAAGACAAAGTGCTACTCTCAGCAAACTGACAGTGGGGCCCTATAAACTGACAGTGGGGCCCTATTGCTGAGTACAATACCCATACTATTTATTGAACGTGGAGAAGTAGATCTGCTGTTCACATGTAGTATTAACCACTTCATTCTATTTTCTTTGGTGAGCGAAGGTTCTCTGCAGGCTACCAAAGGAGAAACATGGATGCCAACCCAGTCAGAAAATCTTTGACCTACAACATTTTCTGCCTATAAAATATTTAAGGCATGTGTCAAAGAACTTGTGGGAGTAGCCAACCAATAACTAATTGCAAGTAAAGCCCACTCAATGAGAAGGAAGCCATACCTGACACTGTAGGGTAACCAGAGACTAGATAGCACAGACACCTATTGTAAAAACACATTACATATCTAAACAACAACAAAATGACTTCTAGCTTATCAGTGTTGGCACATACCTTTAAGCCCAGCACTTGGGACACAGAGAGAGGCAGATTTCTGAATTCAGTTTAAGGCCAGCCTGGTCTACAGAGTGAGTTTTAGGACATCCAGGACTACACAGAGATACCATCATTGTGAAAATCAATGATAGCTAGGGATATTCTGCTACGCAAATAGAACAGTGCCTTATTTATTTTTAGTTTTTTGAGACAGGATTTCACTTTTCTAGCTCTGGCTCTCCTGGAATTCATATTGTAGGCTAGACTGGCCTGGTACTCACAGAAATCCACCTGCCTCTACCTCCAAAGTGCTAGGATTAAAGGCATGCATCACCACCAATGGGCTTTATTTGTTCTTGTTCTATGACTCAGAATGTGGTGCCTTCAGCAGTATTTCCCACAGTGTAATGATATAAGTACTTTTAATGTTGGAATTGTGGGTGCATATAGTCACAGATCTACTTACACAGAACACACTCATACCCACTGACCTGTTTCCCTAGATCATAATCATTTTTGAACTAGTCATTTATCTTTCTAGTCATGATCCTTTACCCTATAATTCTGTACCCCAGTCTTCTACTGTTATTCTGCACTCTTGCTCTGCTTATACTTGTTCTTATCAAATAAACCATTCCCTCTACTGAAAACATGACATATACTTTCCTGAACCTGTAATTTGCTAATACTGTCACATTTTCTAGAATTCTTGGCTCTTCTATGGCTTCACTTCAAGTAATATATTTATTTTTGATACCTACTCTTCTATGAACCCATTTTTTATTATCATGAGTTGTTTACTTCACATTTTAAGCCCTCAGAAAATGAGGTTTTTCACATTTTCCTTTTAAATTATCAATTGAATTTTGTAAGTTATTTATTTCTTTGTAGCTAAATCCCTGTCTCACCAGCATCTCTTGAGATGACTATTAAAATTATCTATCCTGTACTTGCTTATTTAATTACATCTCAAGCTTATTACCTCTTTCCATTTTCTGGCTCAGTTCATACCTTGAAATGTGGATAACTGTTGCTACTACAGTAACAGACTGTCATATTCAGATTTTGGAGAAGCATGTGGCTTATTTAATAGACTAATACCTATTGAAGCTAACATTTTTCTTGCATATTAGAAAATATTTAAAACTGAAATATGTGCCCAACTCTCCCAAGTTAAGCATATAAATTTGATTTCTTGGCACTAGGTACATTTGAGCATGTACCTTCAATCTTACATTCATTAAAGAAAAGTATAATCTGTAGTGAAGAAAAGTACCAAAAAGAATGTCAGTTTATGGCTCAAAAATTTTTTATCAATTTTATATTCTGTCAAACAACTGTTATTTTGAATAAGGACACAATCATTGCATTTATAATAGTGATAATAGCTAACCATAAAAATGTCACTTTTCCCAAATGTAGGATTGTTAGAGTGCCTCATCAAAATTAGAATTCAATTTCTGATTCACAGTAAGGAGAAAGAGATTGACTCTGGAGATATGTATATGATAAATATATAAACTGAAGATGTGGTTGACTGAGATATCATTACTTCAAGAGTTACTGATACCTCTATACACTTACTTAACTTTTATTGGAAACTTGAGGTGATAAACCTGGATGCATCTAAATGAATATCTCTTATCTTGTGAATCAGATCTGATGTTCAAACTCATACAAACTTTTTAAGACATGAGTGCCTCTGCTTGAAGAGTTATAAACAGGGAAGGTAGAAATGAGAGGGAGAAAACAAGGGCTTAATTTTTTTATTATAAAATAGGTAAGGATGAGAGAAAAGTTTAATTTGTTAATGTGACTGTTTGAAATAATTCAACTTTGATTACTGAAAACTTAACTGCTATGAATGTTATTTATTATTTGATAAGTTTCATATGACCATGAACAAAAATTCAAGAAAGTAAAGTTGCTATAAGCTACTACATTATACAGTAATTTGTCAGCCATCTTTCATGAGCAACTTATCAGAACCAAGGACTCTGAAAAAGGTTAAAACAAGATTCAAGGAAAATTTTTGCATTATAGCATTGTGAATAAAGTGGATGTCTTTTGCTGTGAATTTTTGCTGTAATCAGCTCCTTTTCTATTACATATTTGGCAATTAATTTCCATAGTTCAGAACTGTTTCTCCCTAGCTACATGTGAAAACAGTTTCTAACTGCCAGGCCTTTATTTTTCTCTCCTTAGTTAATGCAGAGATCTGCCTTCCTGCAATTATGTTTATCAGCAAGCATTTGATCAGTGATTAGGGTCCAGAAAAGAACAGTCCATTTAAAATAGTAACAGATATCCAAGGACATAGAAATATTACTTGCCCAAGCTGCTGCTCTGGTTTTACCTAATGTAAAAGATGCTTAACTCTTTATGCGTACCTTCACCTTAGTTTACTGATGATTTTAGTTCAGATAATTAATGGCTTGTATTTTACTCTCAAGGACAGCAGAAGAAAAAATTAATTGCAACCCAGAGAAAGACCCATAACACTTGCTATGGGAATGGTTAATAACAGCATACCCTGGAACTGATTATTCAGAGGCCTGGGTCCCTTTGTTTCTACCACGAAGAGCAAAGCTCCAGCTTTATGCCCATAGAAACTGCAGCATCTTGTGTATGTGCTATGTGATCTGGAGCCATGACTTATCCCTGACTGTTTACATAGGTTGCTTGGTTATCTGATTATATGCACATTGGGAGAGGAAAAACACAGTGCACTTCGTAATTTTACTGAAAATAAAACTTCTGGTTCTTTCTAACCACCTAGAAACATAGCATAGCTCACTAACCTTCCCCTTTGGAATCCCCTGATGATTTAATTCCTTGCTTAACTAACTTTCTCCATTAAGGAGTTCACCAGACATGCATAGATCTCTGTCTCTTTCTCTCTCTCTCTCCGTGTGTGTGTGTATGTGCGCATGAGCAAAAATTCTTATCTTATTGTTTATGGGGTAAAAGAATTCTGGCTCTGGAGCCTGCTAGGGCTGGGGAATGGGCTGCAAACATTTGTAAATGTAGAACAAGGAAGAACAAGGACAAACAAGGGAGAACAAGGAGAACAAAGGGGAAACGAGGAAAAAAAGGAGAGAACAATAAAGAAATATGAATAGATGGAACCTGATGGGAATAGACTTCTTAACCCTCGGATTCTAATCCTCAGATTTTCGCCCCCCTTAATTTATCATGATGTCTTTAATTGAATCCTGAAAGGAAGTCTTAAAGATTGGAACTATAAGGTTCCTGCTACTAAGTGTTTAGGTTGCCAAAGTTTTTATACTATTTGCTGTAAGATCTTTGACATTACATTATATCATAGAGTAAGTTTATCTATAATAATAATATGTGAAAAGTGATATGTGCAAATTGAAAATTATTATAAATGATAAGTACTTTCTTTTTGCTTTTATTTTGAGACAGTTTCACCGTGTCATTCTGGCTGTCCTGAAACTTGCTCTATAGACAACGCTGGCCTCAAACTCAGAGATCTGCTTGCTTCTGCCTCCGAACTAACTTTAAAGAATTATGCTAACACTGCTCAGCTAGTGCTTTCTTCTTTAGGGAGAACTCAATCAAGACAATGATATTTTTATATTAGATTAATAAGAGGCAAATGCAATCCCAACAGACAACTTTTGCAGATTAAAAAAATCTTTCTATTTTTATAAAAATCCTCTTTATTATTTATATGTAAAATTAATACAAGCTGTGACCAAAGAAAAAAATCCATCTTATATTATGATCCCCAAGCACAGTTGCTTAGAGACCCAAAATAGAAAGTAATTTCTAGTTAGCTCATCCAAACTTTAGCCTACACAGTTCTTTTCTTGAACAAAATAACTTGGCTAACTTTCCAACCATAAACCAGTAGTGTGCATAGACATTGAGAATAAAAATATATTTAGATAGATTGCATGGACAGAAGAGACCAAGACCATCTGTCTTTAACACAGTAGAATGTCATTTTTATTCCAGTCAAAGACCAGGATTTTCTAGAAATACTCTGTATTTAACGATGCAAAAAGGTAATTTAACAATTAGATGTGTGTGCCATTCAGAAAATATCCAAATACATCTGTTTCTTTAATTATTACAAACTATTATAAACTGAAAAACCATAGTTATGATTTCAAAAATATTGTCTTAGAAGTTTTTCTGTTATGCTTCCTCACAGTATGTTAGTACTTCTATTCTAAACATACTTAGTTTGTCAGAATTTGTTACCTGTCTATATCTTACTCTTGTGAGTGAGTGTAAATGGATACTGCTTGTTCCTTTCACGGCCTCTCAGAATCAAATAATCACAAAGAAACTATATTAATTACATTACTTGGCCAATTACACAGCCATATTCCCATCTAACACTAATATTTTAAATCAAATCATTTCTTTTAATCTGTGTGTTGTCATTAGTCTGTGGCTTACTGATAAATGTTTTGGCAGCATCTTTCTTCTTTGGCAGCAATAGGGCATCTCTTTAACTCTGCCTACTCTCTCCCTATATCTCTGGAATTTCTGCCTGGCTTTACTCTGATAAGCTAAGCTATTGACTGAAACAGCTTCTTTATTCATTAATGGTAATAAAACATATGCACAGCATACAGAGGTACATCCCACATCATCACTCCTTTTCTGTCTAAATAAAAAGGAAGTTTTTAACTCTAGCATATTTGTATCTGGATAGTTTCATATATAATTTATCTTTTATCAAAATTAAGGAATTTTTGTCAATAGACCAAAATCCATACCAATGCAAAGTATTCATCTCTATATCATATTCCACTTCAATTAAAACCAAACATTTATAAACAATCATTTTGGGAATTTTGGTATAGTTTTCTCCAAACTGCTTCCTGCTGCTTGTTGGGCAAAGTATGTTTAGGGGTTCACAGAGACCTTTTGTTGGTGGGGGGGTCTTATTCCATCAAACCACATTTGTCAAGAAAGTAATCCACAGGTTCTCATCTTCTGTGGAATCAAAAGCAGAATCTCTTTTCTAAAATAACATAACCTAGACTCAAATTTTGAAGTCAAGACACCATATATACATATGTTCGTTTAACTTACCACCCCCAGAATCAAAAGTCTCACTGCATTCAAAAATTAAAAGAAACACAGTAATATTCATAATCTAGACTCTCTATATTTTTCATCTTTGTGTGGCTTTTTTATTCCATAAATCTATGACTATTGGTACACTTTTATATTACTTCTGATGTCTTTTTAAAGACTTTATTTTTTAAAAGTATTTCTTTTTATTACTATCTATACTTTTTCTTCTCTTTTCCATGCCTACATACATTTGTGAATATCCTATGACCCCTTCAGAGGTTTAACTCTGTCTGAATCTCTCTTTATTGCATATTTGTAATCATTATCTGATCAGGAACACCTTTGATTTTTTTATTTTTTATTTATTTATTTTATTTTATTTTTGGTTTTTCGAGACAGGGTTTCTTTGCAGCTTTGGAGCTTGTCCTGGTACTAGTTCTTGTAGCCCAGGCTGGTCTCGAACTCAAAGAGATCCACCTGCCTCTGTCTCCAGATTAAAGGCATGCACCATCACGGCCCGGTTTAAATTTTCTTTTTTTACATGCTAAGCAGGCATGGCTAGGACCAATTCGGCAACGCTGCCTGTTTGTTCTGCCCTATCCAACAAGACAAAGGTATACTTGCCTTCCTAGCCATGCTCACTGCCCCAGCTCCGGCGATGCAGTGGATCCATGTCACTAGTAGCACCTTGCTCACAAACCCCAATTAAGTATAAGACCTACCAAAAACGCCAAAGTTCGTGCTACCAGCATGATCCACGAAGCCCTTTCTTAAAGAAGCCATGCAGATTTTGCTGATAATGTTGAGCCAGGAAGCCTTTCTTAAAGGACCCATGTCTCTGTCCACTGCCAGTAAACAGAGCCTATCTGAAAAAAAAAAATGCTGCTACCAAGAAGCTGCTTTTGGCTCCCATTTCTAGGGGTCTATAAATCCTTTTTTTTCCTTAAGCTTTTTTTTTTTTTTTTTTTTTTTTTTTAGCTATTATGTGGATCCATACTCAAGACAGTGGGAGCCATTTTGTAAATGGAGACTATTTGTTTCCCAGATGCTCAGACCCAAGTAATCATACAGAAACTATATTAATTACAACACTATTTGGCCAATGACTATTTGGCCATAGCTAACCTCTCATCTTTAATTAAGCAATTTCTACTAAATTTGTGTATCTCCATGAGGCTGTTGTTTACTGATAAAGGTTATGGCAGTATCTTTCTCCTTCAGAAGCTACATGCCATCTCTCTCACTCTGCATATTGTCTATATCTGTTTGGATTTTCTGCCTGGATTTACTCTGCTAAGACATTGGCCAAAATAGCTTCTTTATTAACCAAAGTTAATAAAACATATTCAGAGCATGCAAATGGGAATTTCACATCAAGTGAGTTTCTCCAGGGTGTGAGGTTTCTTTTATTTCATTTTTGTCCATGTTGTCCAGTAGATAAGATGTGATTCACAGCTACCTGTGAATATTTGTTGAGTGGACTGGGTATTATAGATACATGTTGGAAAGTTTCTTTTTGTTTCATGGGAATAATTTAAGGAATAATCCAAGTGGGTTTTCTTGCTTCCTTTAGCTAGAATGTGATTCTTTAGTAGATAGCCTTTCTTCTACTATTAAGGGTGACAAATGAAAAGATAAACTTTTATTACAAGTTAGTGGCAATTTCAGTTAAATCAATCAGTATACCTTCCATTGTCTTTTACCTGCAATTTAAATTTAATTGAGGAAGTTGCAGTTTTACATGTTAAATAAGGAAAAGTCCACCAATAACATTTGGTTTTCCAATGGGACACAAGATGAAAGAGAGTTCTCTCACTCAAATTAATTAATAGGTTTTATTTTACAAGTACAGTCAAATCAATTAAAAAACATGATATATATTACTTTGCCTATATTTGTTGTGATATATCTTTCATTAAAATGATGAGAAAATGAGAAATGTTTTGATACTTCCTAGATAATCTTTGTTCCTCTATAAGGAACGTCAATCTGTGGGGAAAAAATCTGTTGGCTAAATGAGGGAAATTGTAAGATATACAAAAAATTTTACAGCATAATGATATGACATAAAATCTTGAGAATGACATAAGAATATGTGTATATTATATGAGTAATAACAGATGAAACAGACTTAGTTCACATGATGAGTAGTTAATGATGTTGCCATAGCAACCATTAAAAATGTTTACCAATTTCCAGATAAGTATATTTAAGTATATATATGATAATAATATAAAATTTTTTCATCAGTGTTGCCAATAAAACTTAGTTTGTAGAGTTCTTGCCTATAATGAAGAAAACTCTGGATTGAACCCCAAACACTACATCATTGGGCATGGTACCATAGGCTTACAAACCTGGGTGACAGAGGCACAGATATCAAAAGTTTAAGATCAATCTTGCCATGTAAGGTTTTCAACAAAATAAATTAAAGGAATTCTTGAATAAAATGTTGCTTTGATATTTGAATTAAGAAAATAAATACTTATTCAATAAACTTAACATTTTATGGTCAAAATATATCACACGGAACATATTTTAGTTTATGTAACAAGTGAATGGGATAAACACATAACATGTTGTGATTTTTTTTAATTCATGGTAAAGATTGTCTCCTTGGATTTGGAAAATGCCTTCACATTGATCTCCTATGGTGTCCTCATGTAGTTTTCCATGTTTCAATCTTAATTTTAAATACATTTTTATACATTGTAATATGCATTCCATAACAGGTGGGAGAATAAAACAATGTAGAAAGAATAAAAAGAATAATAAATATTCCAAACATTCTGTAAATATAAATATAAGAAAATGTAAACAGAGACTGTTTGTTCATTTCCTGGCTGCCCAGAACCAAATAATCATGCAGAAACAGTATTAATTAAAACACTATTGAGCCAATGACTCTAGCATATTCCTAGATAGCTCTTACATTTTAAATTAACCTATTTCTATTAATCTGTATATCACCACAGAGTTGTGGCCGATTGGTAAGTTTCCTAAGGTTCCAATGTGTCCTCATTTTTCAGCAGCTCGATGGCATCTTCTTGAATCTGCCCATTCTCTCTCTATACACACACACACACACAGACACACACACACACACACACATATACATATAACAGGAACTTCTACCATTAAGATTTCCTTCTACCACACTAGGTTAATGTCAAGGTAACAGCAAAAGCTAACTATGGCAATGCTTGGTTTTGACAAATTCAAAATTGTGCGGAGAAGTAAATGACTATTCTTTCTTCTCTATATAATATAAATTTAAAATTTTGATATCATGTATCATTAGTTGATTAAATTTATTAATTTTTTTGAATAATTAGTGCTTATTCAATTCATTTTTTGACAATTCTCTATAAATATATTTTTCTTCAATTATATATATCCAGATTTCCCACCTGGCTTTGCTCTGCTAAGCCATTGTCCCAAGCATCTTTATTCATCATCCAATAAAAGCAACACATACACAGAGAGACATCCCACATCATCTCCCCTTTTCTGTCTGTTTTTGGAGACAGTTTTCTCTGTGGAAAAGTTCTCACTGTCCTGGAACTCACTCTGTAGGGCTGGCCGTGAACACACAGAGATCCACCTGCCTCTTCCTCCCAACTGCTGGGATTAAAATGATGCACCATCACTGCCTGGCAGGAATTTTTTTCCTAAGAAAAAAATAAGTAAAGATTATTGTATTTCAGCTTCTTTAATATGAACTAATATATGACTACAACTGTCAAATTATGCTTATTTATATATTATTCATGCATGTATAAATTACATGCATATTTTGTCAAGGAAATTAAGAGGAAAAAAAGAATCCTGGAAAACCACTAAGTGAAGAGGATATACTTCCCTTTAAATAAGTAAGGTGCATGCATGCATAGACACAGGCAAGAAGGTGGAGTTATGTAGGATTCTGAAGAAATTTTGATAATGACATTAGATATGACTATGAGAGACTGAGAAGGAAATGGAGTAAGAAATGAAATAAAATTACTGGTGTCAGTAATGACTTTTGAGATATATGAGCAGGAACTTAAACAGAAACCAACTAATCTAGCTCTCTAAAGATGTGTTCTCTTTGACCTTTCAAGAAGAGGAAATATTTATCAAGTGTTACAGTTTACCATGGAAAAGTATGAGTAAGAGAGAAGAAAATGAGTTTCTATGGGTGTGAGTGACTTTCAGTACTTACTATGAAATTGAATATGCTAAGCTGTGTAAGGTAAGAAGAAATGATATTAGGAAAATTAAAATGAAGAAGTGAGTTGTAGGATTATAACTACTGTGAAGACAAAACAATTTTAGAATGGAAGTACTAGACTTATCCTGAAAAGCTGTGTTGAGAGCACAACAAAAAGAAAGATTAAAATTGCCATAGCTTGCTCCCTATTGCTATGATAAGCCCTAGCAAAAGCCACTCACCAGAAGAAAAAGCTTATTCTATTTTACAGACTACAGACTTTCATGGAGATAACTCTGGTAAGGAACACATGGTAGGGACCTCCAAGTAGGACCTGAAGCTGAGACTATATGAGTACAATGTGTACTAGCTTGCTCAGCTTACTTTCTTATAAAACCAAGAACTACTTGCACAGGAGAAACATCACCCATAGTGGGATAGGCCCTCCCTATCAATAATTAATCAAGAAAATGTTCCACAAACATTCCCTTGGGCAAGTAGACTGGAGGAACTTCTACTGTTAAGATTTCCTTCTACCACACTAGGTTAATGTCAAGATAACAGCAAAAGCTAACTATGGCAATGCTTGGTTTTGTCAAATTCAAACATGTGCGGAGAAGTAAATGACTATTCTTTCTTCTATATACAATATAAATTTAAAATTTTGATATCATGTGTCATTAGTTGATTAAATTTAATAATTTTTTGAATAATTAGTGCTTATTCAATTCATTTTTTGACAATTCTCTATAAATGTATTTATTCTTCAACCTGGTTATTGTTGATACCCTTTCTACTACATGATCTAGTATATTGGTGATGTTTCCCATTATTTTTATTTGATTTATTGAGGTTTATAAGACTTCCAGATTTCTTTTAGAATCTCTGTCTCTATATTTCATCGATGTCATCAACTGATTTTTTACTTCATCTGTTTATTTAACTTATCTTTGAGATATTTAATCATTTTGAATTCTTTCTTGGCATTGAACAATTTCAATTTTTTCTTTTTTCTTTCTAAACTTCTCTTAATTATTTATATCATATTTTTTATTATACATAACATCTTTAATTTCTCCTCCCTCATCTCCTCCAATTCCTTCCCTCCACCTCCCTTCTACCTCCCCATCCAATCCTTCTCCTTCTTTATTCAGAATGGGTAAGGCATTTCATGGAAGTCTTAAAAGCATGGCATAGCAAGTTGAGGCATCAAAAAGCTCCTTGCCCTTGCATCAAGGCTGGATAGGACAACCAATCATAGTTAATATGTTCCAACGAGCCAGCTCATGTGTCAACTTATGTGATAGGTCCTGGATCCACTGCTGGAGGTCCCACAAAATATCAAGCTACAGAACCATGACCCACATGCAGAGCAGCCCTATGTTGGCCCAATGTCAACACCTGAGCTCTTGGTCCAGAGTCCAAGAGTTGCCACAACCTCAGGTCAGCACTCTCTGTGGGTTTCCCCATCATCATCTTGACCCACCCTTCCTCATATAATCTATCTTCCCTCTCTTCAACTGGACTCATGGAGGCCCAGTGATTGACTGTGGATCTCTGCCTCTGCTTCTATCAGTTGCTGGATGAAGGCTCTGTGATGACAATTAAGAGAGTCACCAATCTGAACACAGGGGAAGGCCAGATCAGGTACCCACTCCATTATTGGTAGAGTCTTAGCTGGGGTCATCCTTGTGGGTGCCTGGGAGGATCCCTGGCATAAGATTTCTCCCTAACCTTATAACGGCTCTTTCTATAAAGATATTTCTTTCATTACTTTCCTTCTCTGTTGTACCCCCAACTCAACTGTACTGATTTGTCATGTTATCATTACTCCATCCACTCCCCTGTACTCTCCCATCCCATGCTTACCCAGGGTATTACATTTATTATCTCTTTTCAGTGAGATTTATGACTCCCTCTTAGGGTACTCCTTGCTACCTAACTTCTCTGGAGTTGAGGCCTATAGCCTGATATCCTCTGCTTTACAACTAATACCAATAAGAGTGAATACATATCATGTTTGTCTTTCCAGGTCTGGGTTACCAATCTCAGTTTGACTCTTTTTTCTAGTCCTACCCATTTGCCTGCAAATTACATTGTCATTGAATTTTTTTTTCCACTGAGTAATAAACACGATTGTGTAGAGGTATCATATTCTTTATCTATTCTTTGTTTAAAGGTATTCTAGGTTGTTTCTAGGTTCTGAATATTATGAGTAATGCTATTATGAATGTAATTGAGCAAGTGTCCTTTTGGTATGATTGAGCATCCTATATGTATATGCCCAAGAGTGGCATTGCTGGATCTTGAGGTAGATCAATTCTCAATTTTCTGATCAACCACCATACAGATTTCCAAAGTGACTGTATAAGTTTGTAGTCCCACCAGCAGTGAAGTAGTGTCCCTCTTACTCCACATCCTCTCCAGTATAGACTGTCATTAGCGCTTTTGATCTTAGACCTTCTGAAATGTGTAAGATGGCATCTCAGAGTCATTTAATTTGCATTTCCCTGATAGTTAAGAACATTGAACAATTCTCAGCTATTTGAGTTTTTTTTTTTTTGTTGATAACTTTGTTTAAGTCTGTACCCCATTTTAATGGGATTATTTTATATTTTGGTGTTTAGTTTCTTGAATTAGTTATATATTTTGGATATCAGTCCTCTGTCAGATGTGGGACTGATGAAGATACTTCCCCATTCTGTAGGTTGCCGTTTTGTCTTATTGAAAGAGTCCTTTGCCTTAGTGAAGCTTTTCAGGTTTAAGAGGTCCTATTTATTAATTGTTGCTCACAGTGTCTGTGTTGCTGTTGTTATATTTAGGAGGTCGTCTCCTATGCCAATGCATTTAATAATACTATCCCCTTTTTTCTTCTATCAGGTCCAATGTAACTGAATTTATACTGAGATTTTGATCTGCTTGAATTTGAATATCATGCAGGGTGATAGATATGGATCTATTTGCATTCTTTTACTTGTCACCATTGAATTTTGCCAGGACCATTTGTTGAACATGCTTTCTTTTTTACATTTTTTTATCTTTGGTTTCTTTGTCAAAAATCAAGTGTTCACGAGTGTGTGGATTCATGATCTATGTTTTAGGCCAATACAAAAATGTTTTTTATTATTATAGCTCTATAGTAGAGCTTGAAGTCAGGGATGCTGATATCTCCAGAAGTTCCTTTGTTATAGAGGATTGTTTTATCTATTCTGTATTTTTGTTTGATTTTTTTTCAGATGAAGTTGAGTATTCTTATTTCAAATTCTGTGAAGAGTTTCATTGAGATTTTGGTGGGGATTACCTTGAATCTGTAGATTGCTCTTGGTAAGATTGCCATTTTTATTGTGTTAATACTATCAATACATAAACATGGGAGATCTTTCCATTTTATGATCTTTTCCCAGTTTCTTTTTTCAAAGACTTAAAATTCTTGTTATATGGGTCTTTCACTTGTTTGGTTACAGTTACCCCATGGTATTTTTATTATTTGTGGCTATTGTAAAGGGTTTTGTTCCTCTGATTTCTTTCTTAGCCCATTTATCATTTGTATATAGCAGGGCTACTGATTTTTTTTTTTAGTTAATCTTGTATCAAGTCACATTACTGAAAGTGTTTTTTATCAGCTATAGGAGTTCCCTAGTAGAATTTTTGGAGTCACTCATGTATAATGTCATATCATCTGCAAATAGTGAAAGTTTGATTTCTTCCTTAACAATTTGCATCCCCTTGCTTTCCTTTTGTTGCCTTAATGCTCTAGCTAAAATCTCAAGTACTATATTTGATAAATATGGAGAAAGTGGCAGTCTTGTCTCTTCCCTGATTTTAATGGAATCACTTAGAGTTTATCTCCATTTAGTTTGAAGTTAGCTGTTGGCCTGCTATACTTTGCCTTTATTATGTTCAGTTATGTTCCTTGTATCCCTGATTGCTCCAAAACTTTTATCATGAGGGTGTGTTGGATTTTCTCAAAGGTTTTTCAGCATCTAATGAAATAATCACGTGAGTTTTGTCTTGATGTTTGATTATATGGTGGATTACATTGACAGATTTTTATATATTGAACCATCATTGCATCTCTGTAATGAAGCCTAGTTGATCATGGTGGATGATTTTTTGATGTGTTTTTAGATTCAGGTTACCAATATTTTATTGATTATTTTTGCATCAATGTTCATGAGAGATATTGGTCCATGATATTCTTTCTTTGTTTCCTCTTTGCTTGGCTTGGGTATTAGGGTAACTGTGATCTTATAAAAATTTGGCAATATTTATTTCATGTAGTTATGAAAATTTATAATTTTCAAAATTGCATGATTGTTTGTTTTTCTATTTTTTGTGTTTCTGATATGGTTTGCATATATATTGGGTGGATCTCTCCTTTGATTTTGGTGACCAAACTACTTTTTAGCTTTAAATTTCAAACACTGCTCATAAAGAATACTGCTATTGCGTCAGTAAGCTCAGAACATATTATATGTGGCATAGATTTTAGAAGGTAAATAGAAGTAAATGTTGGCAACATTTAGAAAGGAATTTTCTGTATTTTTTCATAATTGATGGCATACTAGTTATTTTTTATATCTTTATTTCAACATATGTTTATTAAACGATCATTACAACATGGTTAAATCTTCCATGGTTTCTGCATTATCGTCTCCATGGTCCTGCCTTGAGTTCCTGTCCTTACTTTCTTGAGTAATGGACTGTAGCCTCTAAAAGTAAATAAAAGCCTTTACTACCCCCCCCACCAAAGTGTCTTTTGGTCATGATATTTATCATAGTCACATAGAACAACTGCAAAACACATTTAGTAAATTGTTTTCTTTAAAAACTCCAGGATCCAAACTTCATTTTGAGAGCTCTTGTAGACATTCTAAGCATTATGGTTCCTGCCTGTACTCTCAGTGCTTCTGTGAGAAAAACAGACATATCATTGGGGCTCACTATTTATACAAATAACCTAGCCTACATAGCAAATCCCAAGTCAGGGAAAAATCCTTGTCGCCATAAAGAATGTGGATGACTCCTTAGAAAAGGAAACTGATTCGGGTCTCTGGCTAATAAACGTGCAAATAAATAGTAATGGTCATGCATACACATACTTGTAGACATGTGAGTACTCAAAAATGACCATGCATGTACAAATAAAAAGTAATTGATCTCAGTCTCTAAAATAAAGTTTTATAAAATTGGTGGAAAGATCAATCACTCAGGGGGTTGGTTTTGGTTTTTCTTTACTTAGATTTTTTTTCCTTATACCTTAGTTTATCACGTTTATAACAGCAAAGTGCTTAGCTTGCTTTTTTTTAAATTGCTCTTTCAGAGGATTTGAATTCAGTTACTAAAAACCACACTAAGTAGTTTAAAACAAACCATAATTCCAATTCCAGTGCATTCAACAACTTCTTGTCTCTGAAGAACCCTGTATGCATCTAGGTATACTTACACAGAGACACATTCACATATACATAATTAAAAATTGAAAAAATGATCTTTTATAAACTTGAATAAATTTTCTTCTATTTACAATTGAATTGCTTTTCTGTTACAGAAGATCTACTGAAATACACTGCTATTATCTTCTTTTCCATGCTATCTTTATCCTTGAAAAATTTTGTATTTTTATTATTGCAGGATAAAACTATTTTGTTTATTGCTGGCACTGTGTATTTTCTTAACCTTGTTTCTTTCTTTGGTCCTTTCCTTTTAAATGTAAATTATTTTATCTGGAAAATAAATATACAAGACAATTCTTGTTTAAGGAATGTCATATGCTGTTTTGATATTCACATATATTTTCATATATAAATAAACATGTAATTTTAGATTAGATTAAATGCAATCATATTTTAATGTGTCATAATCTACTTTTGTGGTTCTCAATCTTTCTAATGCTGCGACACTTTAATAAAGTTCTTCTGTAGGAAGTCTTACAACTTGTGGTTAAACACCTACTGGGGAGTGGCCTCTCCTACTTTATATCCTGATACAGAGCCTCCTTCTGCCCCTTCGTCCCCAGCTGCTCTTTCAAATTGCTGGAGTGTTGCATTTGATCTCTGTTCTCCATTCAAGCAGAGAATTATGATTTGTGCGTTTTACCCTAAATAAATAACCATCTATTTCTCAATTCTGAGCTAGAGTGGAATTTGTTTTAAGCATCTGTTCACATTTGGTGCCCACCTGGACTCAAACTCCACGCCTACTGGTTGGAAGGCCAAATGGCATAGCCATTCCACAGCACAGACAGTCTCCCAACCTTGCCTGCTTGGCTTGCTTTTGCCTAAGAAGTTTTTTTTTGTAGAATCCCTGCCACAGCAGAGTTTACTGCATGTGGCAAATTGGAAATTTCCCAAGTGCATGCACACACAACCACTCTATTCCCTGGGGCACTTCCTTGCCAAGTGGCAAGTTGTGCAGCTTCCGGTTTTTGCTCCCTTGCCTGAATTCTGGGTTTCTTGCTCCATATATGGAAGTGATTTAATTGCTTTTAATTTGTCAAGCAAAGCATAACCAGTATCAAGGCTGAAAACTAAAGTAACTCAGAAACTAAAGTAGCCCAGGACAATTCCTGTCACCATCGGTTGCATTGCTTCTAGTTGTAACTCTGCAATCATGATATCTGCTGGACAATAAAGATCGCAGTTTACCAGATCACATAACAGGCAACTAATAAATCAATATGGCAGGCTTAATTACTATTGCAACTTTTAGTAAATTTTTTGCTAATACTATGAATTGTATTATGCAAGGCTTATATGACTATGGTGATACTTCAATTTATTGGGTATTAGGTTTCAGTTTTCTTCTCCATATTCTATCATTAAGAAAGAATATCGCACTTTTAGGAATGATACAGTCTTTACAGATCAATAACGAACAGCTAGTTCACAAGATTAACATCAGAGAAGATCAAAAGTTACCTGAAAAAGGTAATACCATTACAGACAAAATTGAATCCATATCTAAGGGTACTAAGAAGTTATCCAAAAGAATTCATACTGTTGAATTTGAAAATCAAAACTTGTCAAAAGTTATGATAAGTTAGCAGAAAAGCTGTCTCTCCAGGTTGGCAATCTGCACACTATTCAATTAATGTCCAAGGATGAGATGTTATCTTTAAAGGGGAAACTTCAGACCTTGGAATCACATGTACAGAATGAGGACCAGAGACTAGGTACCTCAATGAAATCACTATAAATACATACTGACCAAGAGATTCAGGCTTTACACAACATAATAACAAAAATATTTGAAATAATTAAGGAAATTATTGTAGCCGATAAACAGGGAAAGAAGGCACAAGGACAGGATTCAACATCACCAATGGTTGTCAGAGATGGCTAACCCAGGGTTTTAACTTCCTACCCTGTAATCTACTCTGCAAAGCATCAGGTTCTAAAGGCCCAAAAGGATCTAAAGAGGGTAGATGGATACCTATAGGAGTGAATGATCTAAAAGTAATTAAGCAAGCTGTTGTAACTTATGGCTTGCATTCTGCATTTGTTAGGAGATGATAAAGACTTGGGCTTCTAATGTCAAGGCAACCCCACATGATTTTTTCAGTTAGTTTCAGTAGTCCTGGATGAGTGACTTTTATTGATGTTTAAAATTTATTTCAGAGAGGAAACCAAAATTTTGGAACAACGGGGAAAAGTGAAAGGCCTTGAGGCTTTCCAAGATCAAATTCTTGGTGAAGGCTCTTATACTGACCAACAGCACTTTATGATGAAGAAATCTTGTCCCTATGCCACAAAGCAACCTTAAAGTTTGGGACAGGAATCAAGATCCAGGCAAAATAATTGAATCATATACCAGGGTAAGACAGGGACAGAGAGAACACTTTACTGACTTTTTACAAAGATTAAGTAACTCTATACAAATAGGAGTAACCGACTCAGATGAAAGTCTAGTACTTATTGAAACTCCAGCTTTTAAAAATGCAAACATAGAATGCAAAAAGAGGCTTGGGCTTATAAAGTTTAGATCAGCACCTATGGATGAATGGATTCTGCATACAATGAATATTGAGACATTTGATTCTAATACTGAATCTTGGGTAGGAGAAGTAATTTCCAAAGGAATGAGGAGACATCAAAATGCCAAATGTTTTAATTGTAGTAGAATAGAACATCCGAAAAGAGATTGTAGACAAGGAATTCCTAGGAATAATATCTCCTCTGGGAATGGCAAAAATAGAAGGACTCATCCTTCAGGTATATGTAGAAGGTGTGGCAAAGGCCGACATTGGACCAATGAATTCATATCAACAACAGACAGACAAGGCAACCAGATACCATTGGAAAACTCCTTTAGGGGCCTCTCACAAGCCCCCAGGCCAAAAGTGGCCCAGTCATTCCCAGTAACTCTGGAGGACATGTCACACCAGGAAAATTAAAAAAAGCCAGAGCCTTCTGTAAACAACCATACAGTTCTAAATGATGTCATAAACATAGAGGATAAATAAAAATCCCAATTAGAAATAAGAAACATATATTCTGGCAGAGTTCTATAAATGATCAAAGACCAAATCTAAGAGTGTGTACAAAGAGTGGCATTGTAATTGTTGGCTTAATAGACACAGGTGTGGATGTGTGTATCATTACTCCAGAATCATGGCTTCCAAATTGGTCTCTTCAAGAAGCAGATATTCAACTACTAGGAATTGGAACCATATCTCAAGTTAAACAAAGCACGAGATGTGTTGAATGTATTGGGCCAGAAGGTCAAAGAGGGAAGCTAAGGCAATATGTAGCTAATATTGCAATAAATTTATGGGTTGTACCTGCTGCAGCAATGGAATACCCAGATTAACATTCCTGAAGTTCCAGGAACTCATGATTCTGGGAAGGATATAAGATACTATACACAAAGGTCACCAGCCATTCAGGCTGTACAAGAACATAAAGCAACTAGCAAACCTTTAGAGTTACCAAGATCCCTACCTTTAAAATGGTTATCTGAGAGGCCAATATGGGTTAAGCAGTGGCCTCTAGCTGAATATAAGCTTCTGGCTTTAGAACAACTTATACAAGAGCAACTAGATGCCCACCATATTGAAGAAGCAACCAGCCCTTGGAATTCTCCTGTATTTTCTGTAAAAAAAAATCTGGCAAATGGAGAATAGTAACAGATCTAAGAGATGTCAATAAGGTAATTCAGCCAATTGACCCTCTACACTCTGGAATACCTCTGCCTTCCCTATTACCAAAAGGATGGCCTGTTATAGTTACTGATTTGAAAGATTGTTTCTTCACAATACCTTTATAAGAAAAGATAGAGAAAATTTCCCTTCACAGTGCCTACTTAAAATAATTCTCATCCCATTAGGAGATAGCAATGGACTGTCCTCCCATAAGGTATGCTCAGTAGCCACATAGTGTGCCAATACTTTGTAAGTCAACCATTTGAAATAATACATAAGCAATTTTCTAAGTCTATAATTTACCATTACATGGATGACATTTTGCTATCTGATTCAAACATGGATAATTTACAAAGGATGTTTGAAAAAGTAAAGGAAGTATTGTCAAAATGGGGATTACAATTTGCTCCTGAAAATAATACAGCGAGGAGATTCTGCCAATTGCCTAGGTTATAAAACAGGTATGCAGAAAATTAGGACAAAAAAAGGCACAAATTAGGAGAGACCAGTTGAGGTCTCCTAATGACTTCACAGATTGTTAGGCAACATTTCCAGTCTACGACCCACTGTTGGGATAACACGTGATCTAATAATTCATTTAAACAAAACCTTAGATCTTGATAAAGACTTGAATAGTCCCAGAGAATTAGCAGCAGAAGCAGAAAAGGAATTGACAATTGTTGATGAAAAATTATAGGAGGCACATGTAGATAGGGTGAATCCAAATCTTAATTGTATTCTAGTCATACTGCCTTCCATAATTTCTCCTACAGTAATTTTAATGGAGAGGGATGATAGTATCTTAGAATGGAATTTTCCCACCTAAACAAAGTAAAAAATTAAAAACTCATGTGGAAAATGTCTCTGAATTAATTATATATATATAGAGAGAGAGATATTTTAGTTAGATAGATATTCTTCAAATCTTTCAGAGACCTTCAGAATATGGCATTTCAATGTTTTAAGAAGTTAGGACATGACAGTAAGACATATCTGCTCCTGGAATCACCAATTACTTCACGAGGAAATGGGTATCGAAAAGGCTCCTTTTGGGTTTATTGGACATTTGGGTAGGAGATTGCTCTTTTCTGGACTGCTTGATGAACTGGACATGAAGAACCCACAGAGAAATAACTTAACATGCCTAAAGGTGAGATGATCCTTCAGAGTTCCTACTACATGAAATATTCTGCTAGAAATTCTACAGGACACAGAAGAAGTAACTGACAAACTGCCAGTATAGGCTGAACTGTCTTTGAAATTTCCTGCTTCATGGAAAAGTCTGCTGGATACTATGGGTCTGTAGGCTGAAGATGAATTCCCCAATGGTACCAAAGAACCTTCTTGGGTAAGTGTCCAGGTAGTGAGATGTCTCGGGTCAATTCTAGAGTTTTGGAAGTTTCTTACAGTGCACTTCCTGTTTATTTAGGTAATATTATATCTTTCTAGAGTCTTTTACAGAATTGAAGAATATATATAGTTTTCCTGAGTTATGATAAAAATATTTTAACTCTAATTCTTGCTCAATACCTATTTTCTTATGTGTAATTTTAATATGTTAAAGTTAAAACCTTCCTTTTCATTTAAACAGAAAAGGGAAAATAGTGTAGGAGGTCCTTCTGTCTATATGTTGCTTTTATTGGTTAATGAATAAAAAAACTGACTTGGTCTGATAGGATAGAACAGCTCTATACAGGGAAAATTAAACTGAATGCTTGAAAAAAGAAGGGCAGAGTTAGAGAAAAGCCATGTAGCCCTGTGGGAGAAAGATACCAGATGTAACTTTACCTGGTAAGCCACAGTTGCATGGCAATACAGGGATTATTGGAGATGATTTAAATTAATATGTAAGAATTAGCCAGTAAGAAGCTAGAGCTAATGGGCCAAGCAGTGATTTAATTAATATAGTTTCTGTGTGATTATTTTGGGGCTGAGCAGCCAAGAACCAACAAGCAGCCTCCTTACAACAATGTTATTTTCATTAATAACCATAGGCATTAAATAATTTACTCCATAAAAATCAAAACTACTGGTACTCAAATCAATGATTACATCATATTAAAAATTGCCTATGCATATTCACAAATACACCTTATATAATCTCTGTATTTTTTAAAACAAATATAAAATGTATAAATGTTTTAGAAATAGAGTTTGTTTAAAGAATAATGAGATAACACATGTCTACAAATGTTAAGTAATGATAAAATCTTATTTCCAAATATTTTTAATCTATATTGGCAAGTTCTGTGAGTATAAAGATCAAGTTTGCAATGCAGAATTCTCTATAGATATGTACACACATAAATAAGGAAAACTAACATCCAATTGGTAGATATTCTTCCTCTGTCCTTGATACTTTTTAATCATGAATTTAAACCAGCCTAGAATCATCTGAAAATAAAGTCTCTCTTGAGATATTATGTTTATCAGGTTTTTCTGTATAAATGTCTGTGTGATATTGTCTTGATTGAATTACTTGATGAGAAATCGGCCAGAACATTCTGGGAAGCAATGTTTCCTAGGTAGATGATCTCGGCTGTATAAGAAGGCTAGATAAGTATGAGCCTGTACATGGCCCAAGTAGACATGTTCTACAATAGTTTCTGCTCCTATGTTCCTACTTTGGAATACTGCCCTGACTTTCCTCAGTGATAGATGATGGACTGAAATTATAAGCTTAAATTGCTTATGGTACAAGAATTTTATCACAGGAACAGAAATGAAATCATAACTGCATCCAAGAGCCTATCATTTGTTAACTTTTATTTCTAAGATAAAGTAACACTGTTGACAATGATTGTGTGAGAATGTGGTATTCTTTAATAAATGCAGAGACAAACTGGATGGTGGTGGTACATACTTTTAATCCCAGCACTTGTAGGCAGAAGCAGGTGGAACTCTGTGAGTTTGATGCCACCTGGTCTAAAAGAACTAGTTTCAGAATAGGCTCCAAAGCTACAGCAAAACCCTGTCTCGGAAAAAAATACAAAGTGAAATGTGCAACATAATTCTTTTTAAAACATTGAATAGTTTCAAGTAAGTAAATTTGATGCTGATTCAGGTGATGCCTAATTCCCTTGAAATGTATTAATAGATATATTAAAATAAGTATTATTGCTGAGAGTACAATACAGGACCAACTTAGTTAAGAGATTTAAGTTATATACTGCATGTATAAAATTTCAAAAATGATATAATAGCATAAATAATTTTATCACAGAAAAAATTACCTAATGGAACAATATGACAAATGTAGCTAATTCTGAAATGTAACATGTGCATAATTTTAGAAACTACACCCATTTTCTTAACATGTTTGCCGATTTTGTTTCATTGCACTTATAACTGGAAGATATTTGGTTGCTCATTTATTTTTTTTTTATGTTCCAATAGATATTATTTCTATGAGGGCTGCTGAATTTTTGTGTCCTCTTACCATATATTCATTCCATTACATTGAATGGTTGTTAATAGATGATTTAAAAGTAAATAATAGCAGAATGAATTATTAAATGATTGAATGAATTCAAAGAAGTCATAGCCTTAGACTGTGTCAAAACACCCAAAAGGATTAGTTGACACAATCTAAGGCTACAACTACTTTTTTTTTACAGTAGAGATAGAAACCAAGGTTTTTGTTCATATAGGAACACACTCTATAATTGTATCCTCAGCCTTAGGATTTGCTTGATAAGGAATTTGAGGTACTTATAGTTAAATTTAGGAAGAATATAAACCTTTTTTGGATCTTATTTTTCTCTATTGTCTTAGTTACCTCAAGAGTAAATTCTAAAATTTCTTTTGATCTGAAATATACAAAAAAAACTTACCACAAAGTTTCCCAAGTTAACACTGGTTATTAATGCTTCTTTCCTCAGATTCCTCTGTCTTCTCAATAGCTAAATAACTTATTTATTCAATAAAAGGAAAAATTAATGCCTAAAATACTGAGAACAGAAATCTCCTAGAGTCCTGGATGGTCAGTCAGTATTCATTGTCAAGGGCTTCATACAATAAAAGTAATAGAATTGGAAAGCATCTTAGGTGTGTCAAATCAGCATTCTTTATTGTACTATTGATACTATAAATTTATTCCTAGTAATGGTGTTTCCATAAAAGCATCTGAATACAAAAATACAATAAATCATATTGACCTTTTTTGGTTTTAATATGGTTCTTATGTTAAGCAATGTCCTGCAATGGAGCCTCTGGAGCAGAAAAGCAAATGGTTCCCTTGCCTTTTGATTAACACATAGATTAGGTTTTGTTTATTGTTTTAAATTTAAATTTTATTTACAAATCAATCTTCAAAGTAGCGTCACACTCCTTGAATGGAATCGCCTCTGTATTGGTCTCTGCATTGGCAACAACCATTTTTGCTCTTTTTTGGCACCTATTTATTTGTACAGGAAAAGTTAGACTTAATTTTTCTCTAAAATTATGTCCTCTTTGGTAAAGAAATAAAGAAATGGCAAAATATTCAACACTTTCTATAACAGGAAGGCTGCTTGTTTGTCCTGGCTGCCCAGAACAGAAATAATTACACAGAAACTGTATTAATTAAATCTCTGCTTGGCTCATTAGCTCTAACTTCTTTTTGGATAACTCTTACATATTAATTTAACCCATTTCTATTAATCTGTATATCAATATGAGGTCATGGCCTACCAGCAAAGTTTCAACATGTCTCTTTCTGGTGGTGGCAGATCCATGGCATCTCTCTGACTCTGCTTTTTTCCTCCCATTATTTAGTTCTGTCTTCCCCACCTACCTAAGTTATGCCCTATCAACAGGCCAAGGCAGTTTCTTTATTCATTAATGAAAACAACACATAGACAGAAGGACTTCCTACACCAACTTTCCTACACATCAATTATAAAATGTTTTGAGCTCTTCCTCTGTGGGTGTTTTAAACACTAGCATTTGTCTCAATAAAGTGCCTTTGAGGCTGCTTGTACAAGTTCGTTGGTCTTGAGTCTATTTTCCAATGTTTTAAAACTTTGGTTTTTTATTTTTATTATAATTTTAATTTTGATTTTATCAGTGTTCTGCTTGTATGTATGTATATGTACCACATTTGTACCTGTTGTCCCCAAAGGCCAGAAGCTGATGTTGGATCCTGTGGGACTGGAGTTACAGATGGTAGTAACTACCATATGGATTTAGGGAGATGAATCCAGGTTGTCTGAATTAGTAGCTCCTAACCATAGATCCATATCTTCAGCCCATTAGTTTTTATTAATGAAATTTCTATAGTATCAGTCATTCAAACACAAAGCTCTATATTGAATTTTTATTTTTTATTTATTTGCACATATACTAGTACTTCCTGAATATCTATAAGTCAATATTAAAGTACAGAAGACATAGACTACACAAAACAAGGAATTACCTGCTCTTGTTACCACCAGTATCTCTAAATTTCACCCTGATTCTGCCCTATATTACTGTAGACCTTCTGTTTTACAAATGAATGTATTTACTCTCCTTGTCTCAAGTGCCTCTGCCCTCTAATTCTCTGTATTTTTGACACTTGGGAAATACTTGATAAATTAAGTCTAATTAAAGCTATTGAGCACATATTACCACATTTATGCTTCACACATTATATATACATGTACATATATACATATACATATATATTATTAACTATGTATTTCTGAAATATAATCTTATTTATAGTCTCCTTTATAGGCATGAACAATAATGAATATTCTTTGATTTCATTAGTATGCAGAACTCTTCTACTTTATTCTAAACAGGGCACACCACTAGAGCATAATAAAATGTTAGTCTTCCTTTTTCTGGAAAGTGTCCTATTATCTCCTTAGCTGGCAGTACTTTAGACTGTAACTGTCCTTCACAACATTATATGTGTGCCTTCATGATAGCTCACAATCTGTATATAAAATTACCTTTTGTATTAAATTAAACATTCCCCCTGAGGGTATTGTCCATATTTTCTACAATTTAATATTTTTCACAAGGACATTTTAAACAATTGTTTGATAATTGAATAAATAGCTTATTAGGCTATGAGACATGACTCTTCTTATAAGCTTATTTTCCATACATCTCTGTTTTTCTTCTCCTGACTGTGTACAAATCAAAGCTAAGTAGGCCAACTTATTAAATTCTAATCACTTGGATGACGAAAGGCTGACTTCATAAATCATAACTTAATAGACTGTCTACAGTTTCTTTAGTGTTTCACAGTTGCATAATAATTATGTTTTAGTGGTCAATTCAGCTATCCAAACTATAGAGTCATTATTCAAGGTGGCAAATAACCATTTTGCATTTGGTCATCAAGCCTGAGTCCATAAAATTTCTGTGTTTAGAATTGTCTGATGACTACCATATCTAAAATGTTATCATCTATAGGCATATCAAATAGTTCCACAATATCCCAAAATGGAGTATAAAAATGTTTATTTATTTGGGGGTAAACTCATAGTATGGATAGCAATCTGCAGTCCTCTATGCACACTGGAAACTGGGAGCTGAATCCAGGAGAAAAGAGAGCTGCGTATGCTTTTCATCTTCACTTATAGTACCTGAGACCACACACGCAAAGTGGGCTGGTATCTTAAAGGCTATTGGCTGAAGGTGTTCCCATAACAGTTGTCCATGTACAATATATATAAGAATTTTCTAGTTGTTCTTTTTATAACCAAGCTGAAGATTTATAGTTTATGAAAAAAGGAGCTTCTAAGTGCTTTATTATTCTTTGCTTAGGTTTCTGAAGTTCTTGCTCTTCTTAATAATACATATCTACTTGTCATGATCTGAGAATTCAAACAAAGTATGCTCTTGTGAAGGGGTAGAGAAAAATAAATGGGTTTAAAAGAAATCAAGGATATATTTTATGTCATTAGGTTGTATCTTACTAAAAGTATATTTTTTCTTACTATCCATACATGTAAGTTCTCTTACTATAAACTATTGACATGAGACTGCTGATAGAAAATCATTTACTTTAGGTTAAGTTTCCTGAAGGTCAATCATTCAAACAAATTATGTGCAAAATTTTCCATTAGTGGTGAGTCACTTGAGTTCTGTTCTGGTGTCACTTTTTCCTTAGCTATGTAAAGACTGCTATTGCTTTTAATAAAGTAGTAGAGAGTAGAATAGAATGCTTTGTTAATTGAAAAGATACTGGGTAGAAAATAACTGGGTATTTTGAAGACTAATGCATTAATTTTACCTCATAATAGCCAATTCTTAGACATCTGGTCACCAGGACATGCTTAGAAAAATACAATCTTTAACATCGTATCATAATCAAATTATCTTATCTATCCTTTCATTCCCATCTTTTTTCCATCCCATAAGGAAGTCGACATATAGTTGATTCTGTAAGAATTTGGAACTTCAGTTGCCTATTCTTTTTTATAATAGTAGAAAATTAGAGGCAGTGATCAAATATGTAACCTATGTGGTTGTGAGTATAGATGTAAGCAGCTGTTATCAGTAACAAAGGCTCTTCTTTTACTGGAATAATAAAACACCTCAAATATCAGTACAGTATGGACCATGAACTCTCTGAAAGAGTAATGCATGCACAATCATAAGAATTAATTAATGGTAAGTTTCAGAAGCTTCTATCTTATATACATGCTGAAGGGCTGTTTTGCACATTGGTTTGTTTTTGAAATGCCATGCAGAGTGATAATCTTCATTATGGCAAATTTCTGCACACTTTATTTTGAAGTTTATCCATCATTCTTTTCATAGAACTTGTCCCCTTTTATAATCCTCTCTGTAATATATAATCTTGATTGTTTCTGGGATCAATTCAAAGACAAGGCACACCAGTGCACACCAGTGAGAAACTTTCTTGCTCAGATTATTTGAAGGGAAATATACACCCCAAATGGAGCAGTATTTTTGATTGGCAGTCCAAATAAAATTACATGAAGAACCTTTTTCTTTTTGCCTGCTTGCATTCACTGCTATTTATAAGTACATATATCTTGCTGTAGCACCTCTTCACTAATATAAGAACCACCATCTTCATGATTCTGATGTAGACTGAAGACAGGCTGCTACCTATGAATCACCCTAAGCTTCTGCACCACATTGGGACTGATGAGATTCTGCAAAATCCAGTCTCTGCACATGGACACACATATATTGAATCCATTTAGCTTTTGCACCTAGATCATGGTGGATTGAATGTGTGAAGAATCTTGTCTCAACAGAAAACAGAATCTCTCTTATCAGTCATTGATTGCTTATGGCTCTTCATTCATGTGTGTCATCTGGAAATCCCCTGTATTACCCTTCTGCTACTCTCCCTAGTTAAATACCTCCCTATTTTCACATTTTTCCCATTCATAGAACTTGTGTACTACTATCACCATCTCTAGATATTCTCTACTTTCTGCAGGGTCCTTTTATTCATGCCTGAATTCTTTAAATATGTAAAGTTATATATTCATGTCTAGAAGCCACAAATAAGAGCTAACATGAAGCATTTGTCTGAGTCTGATTTGCCTCACTTATTTATTTTTATGCAAGTGTCATTTCTTGGAAAAGTTTTTAAAGATGAATAAACATAAAAATTTATATATATATACATTTTTATTTGATTACTCATATAAATGCCATATTTGAATAAAGTAACATTCTGCAATATTGGGGATTGGCATTACCCTTTGCAAATTTAGACAGAATGCATTTCAACCTGTACACTCAAATTCGAAATTCTAAATTATATTTTGTTGGTGTGGGACAATGGTCTGTATTCTGTCATTTATATTTTAAATAAAAGCTAATTGACAGTAGCCAGGAAAGAAGTATAGGTGGGACAGCCAGACAGGAAGTAAAGGCGGGGCAATGGGGCCAGGAGAATTCTGGGAAGGAGGAAGTCCTATTTTGCAGTCCTGGCCCAGCCACAGAAGAAGCAAGATGTGACTGCCTCACCGAATAAGGTACTGAGCCACGTAGCTAACATAGACAAGTGTAATGGCTAATATAAGTTGTAAGAGTTAATACGAAGTCTGAGCTACTAGGCCAATCAGTTTATAATTAATATAGATCTCTATGTTGTTTCTTTGGGACTTAATGATTGCAAGAACCAGGCAGGACAAAAACCACAGACAACATTTTGTAATTACCTACATCTTGTTATCTTAGAAGTTCTTGAGTATCTACCATAAAAGAATATGGGATGAAATTACATAAATGACAACATGAATAGATACACCACATCTCATAATTCTAGAAGAAATGTTTTCTATGTTTGTTCTATGGGCAAGACTTATTCATAAATACCCATTCAATTTGGATAAATATCATTCCATTATAGCAATGGAAGTTTTTTCAATTTTATTTCTTTCTTTCCAATTTTGTTAAAATATTTTTGTTGTTGTTCTCTCCAAACTCTTTCCTGCTTTTTGTTTGGTGAAGCTTTTTGGGAGGTGTTCACAGCAACTTTTTGGGTGGTCTTGATCCATCAAACCACATTAGTATGGAATATATCCACAGGTTGTCATCTTCTATGGAAAACAAAGAAGCTCTTTTCCAAAACAATATATCCTTAGACCCAAATTTTCAAGCCACAATACCTTTAAAATATATATGTTGGTTTAGCTTATTAGTCCATACAATGAAATATCTCTTTGTACTTAGCTCCTTCACAGTCAAAAAATTTAAAGAAAGCACAATAATATACATAATCTAGACTCACTGTGAATATTCTGTCTTTATGTGGCTTATTTACACTTCTGTCCTCTCTTTCCTTCCTAAATTCATAATCACTTCTGTAATTATCATTACTTATATATACCACTCATTCTTGAAAAATACAGGTTTTCTCTCTCTTAGAATCACTGGCCTCATTTAGCACTTCATCTATGGGTGAATCATTTGGGATTCCTCCTGTCCATGGGGCCATGTCAAATGTTGTCATTATTGAGGTCTTGTTCAGGAAAACACATTGTGGAGATTTTATGGTTTCATTTTTCTTGAAATATCTAGAAGACCCTATGTAGCATCACATATACAGGGCTTCTGACTCTTAACATCAGTCTAGCCCTTCTTTCTACAATGTTCTCTGAGCCTTAGTTTAGATTGTATGGTTTGGGCTGTAGATATATTAATTGTGACTGAACATCCCAACATCAATACCCTGTGCATTTTGGCAAAGTGTAGATCTCTGTAATAGTCCCTGTCTGTTGCAAAAACAAAGTTCTTTTATGAGTGGTGAGAGCTACATTTATCTCTGGATATGCTTTTCCTTGGAGGTGATAGTTTCCTTTGAACAATCCCCTGATTTAATATTTTGGCAGTGATAATCTCTTTTGGGCTTGACTATAAACTCAATCTTTTAACATTTTTGTTAGGTTTATCAAATACAGAATTATGTCTAATACTGATTTGTAATTTTGTATTTTATATTAATTCAGTGTGAGAATTGTTGAGTGTACTAAAGTGCCTGTGTCAGAACATCTTACAGAAATGAATGATTTCCTTATAACATGTGGGATCTAGAAACATGTCATGTTGTCAGACTTGATGTTCAATGCTCTTACCCAATGTGGCATCTTCCCAGGCCTTACTTGTGTATTCTAATTAATTAAAACCTCATCCTTTTAATAATTAAGGCAAGACATCTTTGAGTGATCTATATTTTTATTAGCAATTCAAATCTTGTCCAGGAGCTACACTTATTTTACATGGCATCAAATAGGCAAAAACATGACCACATTTCTACATTTCTAACCAAAGACAGTATCAATTCTCTTGAATTATTGCAACATTTATTATAGTGTCTCCTTCTGCATTTAATTCTTCCCAAAGTCTATTTTCACCTTACCCATAGGTTGACCCCTAAAAATATGCCTAAGTAGATGTCATATTTATACTCAAAATTCTCCTCTGGTTCACCATCTCAATCAAAGTAGTCATCAAATTCCTTAAAAAAGACTGTAAGACCATTCCAGTTTTGACACATATTTTCTCTGTCTATATGCTGTAATAATTTCTTTTCTTCCACTACTTAGAATCAGACACATTGGTTTCCTTGATATTTTTTTGAATAGACCTGTCAATCTTTGTCTCAGAATCTTTGTTCAGGTACAATAACAAAACAAACAACTAAAGTGTAACTAATACATGATTTGTACTCCAGATATGCAGTTCTTGTTTTGCTTACCCAGTTAATTGACATCTTATTGCTTATACATATGCTACTATGACAGTAAAGAATATATTTATTCTTATTCCAATTAATGTCTCTTATTTTATACTTAATAATAAATTGATTGATATGTTTCCTTATTTTTGACAGTATAATAATTCTGTGATGAATTTTTTTCAATTTCATACATCATGCATTTATGTCTTTGTGTCATATTCTCCACTTATTACTGTCAATAATCCCTTTCATACTTCTAATCTCCCCTCTTTTCCTCCCAACTATTCCCTCTTTTCATTTCATGTTTGTGTTTGTGTGTGTGTGTGTGTCTGTATCTTGCAATAGTTAATAGTAGTAAGAATTCTTGATTGTACTTGTCTGTGGAATATTTGTCCATTCTTTTTGACTTTTTCAACTACAAGTTTTCAGCTATATATTATCCTGACTAGTCTTATTCTACACTAACTCAGAAATACCTCATTTTATCATCAGAGGTCAGATGTAATGAATCAGATGCCTGCCATGAAAGAATTTTCCACAAATATACTTTTTACTCACTCTTGTCATTTCATTTAGGTCTCTGCTGAAGTGATAACCTTAGAAGCATATTTTGACCACATAATATCTAGGGAGATATGTAGGCATTAGTTCCTTTAACTTTGTTTTCTTCATAATGCCTATAAATTTGTTTTCATGACTCCATACCATCATATTATGAGTATTATTATGTATTATCAGTGTGAATGTTAACTTTTTTCTAGGCAAGGGCTTCTTATTCTTTGAATCAAGAAATAATTGTATGGAGTTGTAACAGTTCAGATTCAAGTACCCCCACTGTGTTCACAAAACTTACTTTTTATTTCTTTTTATTCTGGATATAGTGTTTTCTCCCCTTTGAAATACTGGTTCATTTTATCTTTATTCTTTGCAATACTCAACATGAAACAGTGCATATTAGGGAAGTAATCTACCATGGATCCTCATCTCAATTTTTTATTCAATCTCTTTCTATTAGGATCATTTTAATGATCCTGCGTGAGGTGAATCTAAAAGCTAGTAATATTTATAGATTATGAAAAGGAAGTTAAACTGCATATCTCAGGTACCCAATTTCAGGTGACATATAATGCAGGCAGGAACTTGTATCTGACCAGTAGAATAGAACTGATTTCTCATTCTCACAATTTGTAATGTGTAAATCTATGATTATATCAATTCATGTTCCTCTTTATGCTCCTCAATATACATGAAATCAATAAGCTCCCCTGCCTGTAGTTCACTGCATGGTATGAGTCCATTTTTTTACTATAATTTTTAGTCACATATTATAATGATTATTCCCATCCAAAATTATTTTAGAATGTCTCCTTTTAAAAGTACAATGTGGATATAAGCTCAGAATTCTGATTTGTTCTTGATAACCACAAAACTGTTACCTTAGCAATCCAAGATTTTATTTTCTTTTTGTTGTAGATTCTTCATTTTTCTGAAAACATTCAGTAGGATGTAGATTCTCATATAGGATATTAAACAGAAAACTGGAGAAATACACTGCATGCTGCCAGTGAATTCATGTTAAAGTCAACTCTCTGAAATATGTCAAATCTCTTTAATCAGACAGATTTTTCTCCACATATGCTTACTATAATTAATTAAAAACCTGTTTATACTTTTTCTTACACAAAAGGCCAAGAAATTATCAAGTGTATTTAAGGGATGCAATCTAAAATTAAATTTTCATTTATCTTTCTTAGAATTGATACTCATTTTCTTCAACTTACTAGTCCAGGGTGTTTGGATCAGTGGGGATTTGAATTTAAACATTACTTTATTCAATAAACCATTATCAAATCACCTGTGAAATAACAAAATCTCTTTTAATAACATTTGCTAAACCAAGATATGTAAGCTTATTTCACTGCATTCCTCAATATAGCTATTTCTATTTCCTAAATCAGATTTATAACCCTAGGATATTTTTCCTTTTACTCCTTATTCCTTATAAAATATATACTTCTCTGAAGAGGGATTCCCCTCTGTATGCTGTGAATAACATTGGTTAATAAAGCAACTGCTTTAGGCCTATAGCAGATCTATAGGGGAACAGAGCTAGGTGGGGAAAACTAAACTGAATGCTGGGTGAAAGAAGGGCAGAGTCAGAAAGAAGCCATGTAGTCCCACCAGAGAGAGATGCCAGAACATTAGCTGATAAGTCATAGCCATGTGGTGATACACAGAATAATAGAAATTGGTTAAATTAATATGTAAGTGTTAGCTAATAAGAAGCTAGAGCTGGCTGGGCAGTAGTGGTACATGCCTTTAATCCCAGTAATTGGGAGGCAGAGGCAGGTGGATATCTGTGAGTTTGAGGTCAGCCTCGTCTACAAGACCAAGTTCCAGGACATGCTCTAAAAGCTACAGAGA
>PVIU01015048.1:0-49662 GCA_004026605.1 Ondatra zibethicus
CTGTATCACATTTACTTTATCCACTCATTTAGTGAAAGACATTGCTTTGATTTTGCACCTTGACTCTTCTGAACAAAGCTACAATAAACAAAGTAAAGATTTCCCCTATCCATTTTTAATTATGAGGAAGAAAATGATGAGGAAGAGGGATGGAGAATGCAATCCTGCCTTTTAAGACAGCATGGCTCAACTTGGATGGCATTAAGTACAATAAAAAGATTGATATTGTGTGCTCTACTTATATGTAGTTTCTAAGATAATCAGGTTTATGAAGTCATATAAAACAACGGTGATTGCACAAAGGAATAGGGATGGACAAGAGACATTATTCCACAAGTATAAAATATTAGCCATGCTAATTGAACAAACTATACAATATATTATAAAACATCATGTTATAATACCTTCTGTTGACAATTCACTATTGTTATATTCAAAATATATTGAGTGTTAATCTCATGCTTAGCTTCTTAATTTAAAAATGAGTATACATTCATATACCAAAAGCAACAACAAAGAGGTAGAACATTTTAGGAAATGTCCAATGACACTTACTTTGATTGTAGTCACAGTATCATGAACAAACCAAAAGTCAAAATGGTACTCACATCATAATACAATAAAGCAGTAAAAACAAATAAAACTGACTCATAAAGATACTGAAAACAGTCTTTGTACTCTCCAACCTGTATGATTCTCTTACAATTATGATGAAAATGAACAGTTCATTCTTTTTTAACCATTTTTAATCGATTTTATTGAGCTATACATTTTTCTCTGGTCACTCCCTGCCTCATCCCCCCCCTTCAACCCTATCCTAAAGTCCCCATGCTCCC
The DNA here is from genome assembly GCA_004026605.1 of Ondatra zibethicus. Classification (NCBI taxonomy): domain Eukaryota; kingdom Metazoa; phylum Chordata; class Mammalia; order Rodentia; family Cricetidae; genus Ondatra; species Ondatra zibethicus. Next base: position 837 of record PVIU01015048.1, read on the forward strand.
AATTTACTCAGGAGATCTTGTCTTTTACTACTTTTCATGTAGATTAGATCCATGTATGTCTCTCTTAGGGTCCTCATTGTTGTCTATGTTCTCTGGGATTGTGATTTGTAGGCTAGTTTTCTTTGCTTTATGTTTAAAAACCACTTAAAATTGAGTACATATGATAATTGACTTTCTGGGTCTGGGTTACCTCACTCAATATGATGTTTTTTAGCTCCATCCATTTGCCTGCAAATTTCAAGAAGTCATTATTTTCTGCTGTGTAGTACTCCATTGTATAAATGTACCACATTTTCCTTATCCATTCTTCGGTCAAGGGCATTTAGGTTTTTTCCACGTTCTGGCTATGACAAACAATGCTGCTATGAGCATAGTTGAGCACATGTCTTTGTGGTATGATTGAGCATCCTTTGGATACATACCCAAAAGTGATATTACTGGGTCTTGAGGAAGGTTGTTTCCTAATTTTCTAGATTGCCATACTGACATCCAAAGGGCTTGTACCAGCTTGCATTCCCACAAGCAATGCAGAAGTGTCCCCTTTACTCCATAACCTCTCCAGCATAAGCTGTCATCAGTGTTTTTGATCTTGGCCATTCTTACAGGTGTGTAAGAGGGAATCTCAGTGTTGTTTTGATTTACATTTTTCTGATGACTAAGGACATTGAGCATTTCCTTAAGTATATTTCAGCCATGTAAGATTCCTCTGTTGACAGTTCTCTGTTTAGGTGTGTACTCCATTTTTTATTGGCTTATTTGTTCTTTTGATAATCAATTTCTTGAGTTCTTTGCATATTTGTTTTGCCTTGTTTACTGTGTCCTTTGCTTTACAGAAACTTTTCAGTTTCAGGAGGTCCTATTTATTAATTGTTTCTCTCAGTATCTGTGCTGCTGGGGTTATATTTAGGAAGTGGTCTCCTGTGCCAATGTGTTCAAGTGTACTTCCCACTTTCTCTCATATGAGGTTCAGTGTGGCTGGCTTTATGTTGATGTCTTTGATCCATTTGGACTTGAGTTTTGTGCATAGTGATAGATTTGGATCTATTTTCATTCTTCTACATGTTGATGTCCAGTTATGCCAGCACCATTTGTTGAATATGCTTTTTTTTCCATTTGATATTTTTTGCTTCTTTGTCACAAATCAAGTGTTCAAAGGTATGTGGATTAATATCTGGGTCTTCGATTCGGTTCCATTGGTCCTCCCGTCTTCCTGTTTGTTTTTATGCCAATACCAGGCTGTTTTCAGTACTGTAGCTCTGTAATAAAGTTTGAAGTCAGGGATTGTGATCCCCCCAAAAGTTCATTTATTGTACAGAATTGTTCTGGCTATCCTGGGTTGTTTGCCTTTTCCATATGTGAACAGGTCATTCTACTGAAGATGTTATTACTAAAAAAACAGAGGAAAGAAGTCAAATATCCATCAACTTCCAGAATAAGTTTTAACTTCAATATCCTTAACTGTGTGTCTAAATACCTTCTCATGTAGTACTCAGATGGGAACCATAGTAAAAGCATGTGGCAATGGCAATTCCATAGTACCCTTCCTTCCTCAAGCATGGAGACTCCAGATTTAGGTCAAGGGAAGAGCACCTTAGTTCCCATGTCCACCAGAAACCTGATTTCGTCTTATTTGAAGGCTTACTTTTCTTTGTATATTCTGTGCCCTTAGGAAGAATTTTGTTATTCTTTGTGGTTTGTGATTTTTTTCTCTTGGATATATATTTTAGAACCCTGAGATTTCCTTGGGTTACAATTTACTGCCATTTGTTGACCAACCTATCTCAGGTTTTGGGGAACAAGGAGATCTATTTAATAACACTATAAAATTATTTATTTCTAGTAAAATTGTAGTTATGTTCCTTAGCAGAAAATCAGTTTAAACCTTGATTTTAAGTATAAATTCTCTGGTCTTTTATATGAAAAATTTTATCCATTCCAATTTTGCTAATCCACACTGGTTACCTTGACAATAAATCAAGTATCTTCTTAAGACAGTAAATACTGGGCCTTGGATAGCCTCTTCAAGATATGTGTTGAAATTTAATTGTCATAGTAACAGTATTGGTAGGAGGAGTCTTTATGTGGTAATTAGAACATAAGAACTCTTTCTGATAAACAGAAAATGAAGTGGATCATGGTGATATTGCAAGAGCAGATTCATTATGAGAATGATTCTCTCTCTGCTTTGATCTCTGCACAAAATACTGATATTCATCTTTTCTGCCATAGGATGACGAAGCAAGAAGCATCTTCCCAGAATCCATTGCCCTTCTTTCTTATCCATCAATTTCTAGAAATATGGTCCAAATGAATTTCTGTCCTTTATAAACCAGGTGGCCTCCAATACTTTATTTTAATGTCAAAGGATAAACTAAGTCTTGGAAAAGCCACGACCTTTTAACCAACTCTTTTCAGTGAGCTTACAATTTCAGAAGGAAATTATCAGTTGCCATTTCGCTAACTTTCAAGCTCCTTCCTATGGCTCAGTTTTTGATATAAATTTATTTGTCTCTTTCAAACTTTCCAGACACGAAGTTATAGATTTCTACAGGTTGGCATACCTGGCAAAAACAGAAGCCTTTTTATTCACTACAAGTTTTTATAATGAATTTACTAGCTTTACAATTACAGAATTATAATTAGAGTATTTATAATTTCAGGAAGTGTGCTGTTTATTAGTCACATGTTCTAAAAATATCTTAGTGGCTCAAGCAAGATAGAAATTAACTTCTTTCAGATTATGTGTCAGGACTCTACAGTAAATTCCTCATGACTGTGGCAGGAATATCTACAACACTGATTTGTCATCACGATTCAAGAAAGTGACTTTTTTTTTTACAGCACAGAATAGAATGAAGAAAACTGTAAATAGAGAAAACAAAGTTTGTACACACTCTGTGACATAAGGCATTCCTAGATACTTCATAATAAATACCTTTCATTATATTGGCCATAATTTAGTCACAAGGTGATATATGGCTTCAAGGGTGTCTGAAAATGGATTAACTATTCTGTATGGTGTTAAGGACATATAGAATTCAAACAATGCACATCAGGATAGTTAGCAGGAAGAAGTACTTATGTTATCATATTTTATTCTCATTTTCCTGTTAGTAAAGGGTCATATTATTTTCCAAGTTCAAATATCACATTTTAGCAGCAAGTAAACAGTTGACATAACAAAGTAATCTATTACCAGTCAAAGAAAAAAAGGTGGAAAATATTCTTTGATTTAGCATATTCTGTTCTGCAAAGTCTTGATTCTGTTTCCTAAAATTTCTGAATGAAAAATAAATTTACAAGTCTCACTGAGTCAGGGTATCAATACTGAATTGATATTGAAAATATTTTAATTACTCAGGAGATAGTAATACTTCAGCAAATATAAGGAGATATGTCTGAGGCATTCCTCCCATTGTGTGAGTCTATGTAGGTGAGTGTGCATTCCAGTTTTGATTTTCATTTTCTATGCTGCATGTCAAACTAACAGTTGTACTGCAGGTGATGCTCTATACTTCCGGGCTCTTAAGTTTTCTACTTTTCTTTTTTATCTATATTTTAATTTTATTTAGAAATTTAGCAATTCATACTTATACTTATCATTTTTGTGAAAATACAAATTAGTTACTATTGTCTGCTGTGGAATTGGGTGAAAAAAATGGATTGATTCCTTGCAACTCTGATAGTTTTTAACGGAAAATTGAAAACAACTGTTTCTATCCCAGTGTTGTAATTCTTCAGTGTGAAGTCAGATAAAGTAAAGAAGTGAAGGTCTGCAGACAGGGTCAACACCTTTTACACTTTTACAATACACAAAAAATGATTATAAGCTTTCAGGATGATTAAGAATGCTTTCCAAAGTGTTTGTAGTTAACACAATTAAATATGAAGCACTGGTTCATCAGAAATAAGTCAAACTAAGGAAAGACAATAACTCTTCATGGCAAAACAAACATCACTTTATTAATCCGTCTTTAATTTCCAAAAGACATCTAAATTATTTTAATAATAGTTATTATGAATTACAATTATTTATAAGAATCTATATTATTTATGAAAATCTGAATAAATATTGAAATTATTTTAATACTTCAGGATTTTGAATCTCTGAATCAGAAGCCTTTATTAACATGGACTGTCATGTGTGAGTTCATAGAAACCACTGTAGCAAACCGTGTCATATCATTGGATTGTGTGACTACCTGAGTGGATTTTAAAAGTGTGACTGAATCCGAACCCCTGAAAACACTGCGAAGGAGACAGAGACCAAACAGGCAGTGTCAAATGGATGTGGTAAAGCAGAGCACTGAGGCTCACAGCACCGTTTAGTAAGAAAACAGCTTGGACTATGAAATAATCCTAAAGTGATAAAATAAACTGCAATCGATTTTAGCAGTCTTTTTTACAGATTTCAGACACTTTCAACATGCTCACATGATTATACACACATAACAAGGAATATCAGAGTCTATAAAAGATTTACCTTTTTTTTTAACATGTTATATTCTTTCATTTAGAGTCATATACAAAGGAACTAAGTTATAGTGGAGACAAACTAGAAGCTATTTTTATTAAGGTTGAAATAATACAGAGACAGGTTCTCTATATTGTAAAGAGTTGTGTCTATATTACTGAAAGTCCTATATGAGACTAGTATATATCAAGTTCAAAGTCACGCTGGGAAAGTGTGAGCGGTTCAAATTCTCAGGTAATGAAACAACTTCAGAATTGTTACTCCTTAGATTGCATACTAAAAATCATAGAACTACATTGTATTATACTTAATAACTTTGTTAATTATTTTCCCATTTTTGTGTAATGTTCAAATGTATTTTCCTGTATTTCTATCACACATAATAATAGAAATTAAAAAAAATACTGAGAAGGAAAAAAATCTATTCACCACACTATTTTGAAATTTGCCCTATTTGAACCTACACAGCTCCCTTCTGAGGTTTGAGGACAAGGAATTTCCGGTTTCCCGAAAGACTTCTTATTTCAGTTGACCGTACCTGCACTGCTCTGAGCAAGCTCTGTTAAATTGAATTGGGAGATTACTGAACAAAAGTAGAGTTTGAAATGGTCATTTTACTCAGACTATAATGAAGAAGAAAGATGCTTAACTCTATCCTGCTTCTAAGTGAGATACATACCTTAAATAAAGCTCTAATTTATCAAATTTCTAATCCATCCTCCCTAAGATTGACGGTCAGGAAACCTAGTCTGGCCACACAAAGACTGATTTTCACTTGGCCATTCCCCTCTCCTTCGCAGATTTCATCTGTGTGTGTTTCTTCCTGTGCCTGGAGGCTCCTGATGCTCTGGCTCCATGGTGACTGCCGGGTGTGGTTCTTGGGGGATCAGTCCAGCAGAGAAATGTGAAAAAAGTCCTGTCTGGAAGAGATGAACTTAGAGGATAATATACTGTGTGGGTTGCTTTGTTTGTAGTTGTGTTTGCTTTGTGCAAACCACCTTGAGATGGTTTTCACGGTAGACTGTGATTTACTAGTCAACCATACACCTTCCTTTATGTGCAATGAGGAATTTGACTTATTTGGCAATTTGGTCTGCAAGAACCACCTTCTCTGTTAAGATCAATAATTGATTGCTTATGATTAGAACACACACTTATCTGGTCCATAGAAAGAGCCACCCAGAATTCAGAAGAGACTATATTAATATTGATTGGAACAAATAGGGTTGTGTCTTAAGGTTTTTTATTGATGAGAGACCATGGCAAAAATCAAGTTGGGAAGGAAAATATTTATTTGGATTATACTTTGAAATTATAGCCTATCACTTGAGGAAGTCAAAGCAAGACCTGAATCAGGGTAGGGACCCAGAGGCAGGAGCTGATGAAGAGGCCATGAAAGAGGCTACTTGCTGGCTTACTACCCATGGCTTGCTCAGGTTGAGCTCTTATAGAACCCAGGACCCCAGTCCAGGGATGGAAGCACCCACAGTGACTTCTCCCATCAATAACTTAGTGTATTTGGAGGCATTTTCTCAATTAAAGTTTCCTCCTTTCAGTTGACTCTACCTCGTGTCAAGTTGACATAGGACTAACCAACAAAGGTTGGGGGTTAAAGATAAGTCAAGAAAATCAAAATGTACAATATACAAATATTTGTGATTTTTCTTCTTTCTGGGATTCAAGTTCGCACATATGACTTAGTTATTTCATCTTTTTTTCTCTTGATGCTTAGAGGAAGGCTTATTGGCAAACCTTCTTTGCTGCTTTGATATCAGGATTTTAGTGTCATTTCAGGTTACCACCAATAGAAAGGGTATTATAAAGACCTAGACAGATGTGAAATTATGGTTTGTCTATGGAAAATATGGGTAACTGGTCAACTTCTCTGGTGAACAAAATTGTCAAACAAACCCAAAGCACACACTAAATATTAATTCTTGCTTGAGAACTTTCAACCTTAGATAACTTCTTCAGGCATTCTATCTGTGGAAATGAGAGCACTTCTCTATAGACATGCTACTGTGAAAATAAAATCACAGAATCTATAAAATCTTTTTGGACTTTGGATGAGCTAGAGAAAGTTATTGAATTTGTTTTACTGACTTGAATTAATTTCAGGCTAGAAAAGCAAGAAGAATTAAACTAGCAGTCAACTCCTAATGTACTGGTTTTGCTCCATTGCTTCTCCCTGTTCTCTTCCCCACTCTGTGCCCCATACATCCAATTCCTAAAATATGTATTACCAGGGACATTCTTCCTCTTTTAATGTCATAAAAGGATAATAGAACACAATCACAGAAAAAATGAAAACAAGAAAGATCAGGCCATTTCTTTCTCCTTAGACATTTTAGTTTTTTAGAACATTCCCCACATATATCTGTTCTGTATGTTTGATCTTTGAGTCAGTTAATGTGTTAAGTATAATGCAAATAAAAGAAAAGGAATAAATAACAAGTAACAAATAGAATCAGTAGGTAGATAGCAAATCTCTTATCTAATGTTTGCAACACCGCAAACAGCAGTAGGACCAATGAAAGGACAAACAACAGGTACCCTCATCAAGTTTGGGAATTGCAAATATGCAACAAAATTATACTCTTTGTTGAGGCAGCCAAGTAGAATTTCTGATTCAGAAAGTCCCCAAAAGTAGCTCCTATCTGCCTCTCCATGGATGATTTCCTATTGCTGAATTTCTGGTTTCCCATTTCCACTATAGGAATATTTATATTATGGGATAAACAATAGCAACCTTGGAAGGGTATAATTTATATTCTAATGTTTCTCATGGACAAAATGTTTTATATTGTGATAATACTTTTTTAAAAAAATCTTTTATTTTTAAAACAATCTTATTTTTCATAACAATCCCAGTTTTCTCTCCCTCCAGTCCTTCCACTCCTCCTACCTTCTACCCACCCCACCCCCATCCACTCCCCAGAGAGGGTGAGGACTCCCATGCTGATTCAACAAAGTCTGTCACATCACTTAAGACAAGACAAGTTCCCCCTGTACCTAAGCTGAGCAAAGTATCCCTCCATAGGGAATGGGCTCCAGATGGGCACTAGGGATAAATATTGGTTCCACTGCTAGTGGTCCCACCAACTGCCCATGCCACACAACTGTCACCCACATTCAGAGGGCCCAGTTTGGTCTTATGATATTTCCTCAGCTGTCCGTTCAGGATCAGTAAGCGCCTACTAGCTTGAGTCAGCTGTTTCTGTGGGTATCCCCATCTTGGTCTTGACCTCTTTGCTCGTATTGTGTCTCCTCCTTCTCTATGACTGGACTCAAGGGGTTTGGCTCAGTGCTTAGCTGTCGATCACTGCAATTGCTCTCATCAGTTACTGGATCAAAGTTTCTATGATGACAATTATGGTAGTCATCCATCTGAATACAGGGAGAGGGCAGTGTAGTGTGCCCTCGCCACTACTACTTAGATTCTTAGCTGGGGTCATCCTTGAGGTTTCCTGGGAGTTTCCTTAGTTCCTGGTTTCTCACTAACCCCACAAAAGTGGTCAATTTACTAAGGAGATCTTGTCTACTTCCTTTTCCCAGGGGGATATATGTGTGCCTCTCTTAGGATTCTTCCCAGTGATAATGCTTTTAAAATATATTCTTTGAAAATTTCATATACATACACCATGTATTTTCATCCTATTCATTCCTATTACCTTCCTCCAATTCCTCCAGAATCCACAAACCTGTCTCTTTCCCAACTTTTTCTTCCAAAGGTTTTAATAACTATAGCTCATTGCTGCCTCTACCAGTTACAGAACCAGAGGCCAGCTTGACTCAGGACCAGTGCTTCTGGAAGATGCTAGGCATAAAGGTCCACAGCAGGATGGGGAAATCTAATTCCAGAACTAGTTTTTCAGTGAGCTTAATGAGCATCTAACAGGTTAGCAATATAATATGTATTCTGAGCTGCAACATCCAACCTTTGGCCCTCAAGAATTTTAAGGAACGTGACTGCTCCTCATGTGATTTTAGGCATAGCAAAAGAAATGAGTTTTTGATATCTACAGTCTCTGCTCAACTAATCACCTCTTCAGTTGAGTTGAATGCTGTTCCCTACCTGAACTTCAATTCCTACAAATCCAAAATCTAGTTTAGCATCAGATTATACCTTAGTTAAATGAAATTAAGAGCAAAATTAATTTAAACATATATAATTTGTTAAGAATATATATTTAACTGTGTCGTGCTGCCTTAATTTTGATTTATGCTGTGTATTAAAGGGCATATAAAAAGATAAGAGGAAAATTATGTCTCTATTTTGCATCAGGAAGTGAAGTAAGATGAATACTTATGAACATTAAGAAATCAATCAGTACTACATTGTGCAGTTCTTACTATAAGAGCAATTGAATTGCAGAATAATCTCTGTGGGCCAAAGATCTAAACGTGTCTTAGAAAAGATTTTGCCTAAAAGCACTATTTAAAGTAGGCTTAAAGAAACAGATAGAAAATTTGGAAAGCTGGACAGGGGGTCAAAAATCTTGGGTTGTATAAACTGAAGAGTGAAAAGAAAGCTGGGGCAAATACTATGGCTCTTGTTTGTATTTGTAAAGCTGAGGCAGGGCTATTGGGAGATGGATGCCTGCTGGAAATGCAATTACATCTGGTCTCAAAAAATACCAGTAAAAGGCAGAGCAGAGGTGATTTGATTTCCAGTTGACAATGATGGAGTGATTTAGTGTTTTAAACTAATATATTGCTTGCAATTTCTGTGACTCTTGTTAAGTAGTCCTCACATACTCTTTATGAGCCATTTTCAGCTGCTACATGACTCAGCAGTTTCCCCATCCTTCCCTGGTCTGCATATCGTGCTCTCATTGTTATGTGTGGAAAACTTCTTGGAGTTGTCAGACCGTGGAGTTGTCAGACCATCAACACCACGGTGTTCATCTGCTTTCATCCTTTGCTGACCATATCTTATTTATTATTACTCTGGGTGATCCCCCTTTACCCACATGACCATGTGTACATTTTGTTTTATTACTGCACTCATTGATAAAAGCATGATATTTCCAAATTTAAAATTAATTTTCACTTCCCTATAAATACTTTGTAGAAAACTTCAATAGGATAACAAGCTCTTTGAACCAAATGTGTGATTTAGATCATAAATTAATAATGTAGGCATGATATTATCAAGGAATTTTGTATTTTGTTTTAATATTCCCTCCTTTGTAGTTACTATTTTTCTTGTGCTTATTCTGTTTACCATAAAGTTTCTGAGATGTGTTGATATTTGTTATGAAAGTATATCTTCATCACATCTCTCTGTTATAAAAACGGATTAAATGCATTTTTTGGATAACAAGTTTAAACATGTAATACAGTACTTCACACAGCTACTTTCTATAAAGTTTAGTCAGTTCTAAGCAAGTTGACGCTCCCCCATTTTATCATTGACCTAATGTCAAGTCAAAACTGCTAATTTTCCTTCATGATTTGGCCAAAATACCTTAAATTTTTATGTGATATTATTCATACATTTAAGTTCAAGAAAAACATTTAAGAAAAGTTTTAAAAAATGTTCAATGATAGAGCCTTTGATGTAGACTTTATTTTGATGTTGTAGAGCCAGAATTAAGTGATACATTATATATATGTGTGTGTCTGCATTTGTGTGTAGGTATATTTTATATATATATATATATATATATATATATGTATATATATACACACATAGACATACTTGAAGAAGTGCACTTACATATAGTTAAATATTGGAGGATGGCTTGTTCATAACAACTGGTGTTTATGAAATTGACAATCAGATTAAGATTAAAAACACAAATTCATAGTTCAGAATTTCTTTATGGATGAAAGGAAATGGAAGTGATTGGTAAACATAGCTGTGGAAGCTCATTATGCATGACATATTGTGCTGCAGGCGGTCAGGGGGGGTCTAGCCTGCACAGTTTTTATGAAACATGAATGACCTTTTCTTATCATAGTCTAGATTCATTTCTTTACATTTTTATTTTGTTGCTACTATAATTGAAACACATTGATAGGATGCATTTTTGCTATGTTCCAAAAATAACAATTTCACCTTTTTGAGTAAATATATTTCTACATATTTAAGACTTAATAGTATTCCAAAACACAACAAGGTCATAAATCTCATTTTCCTCATTCTTAGCCTAGAAAAATGTCATATAGAAACTAAAGCAATCTATTATATAAATTTTAAAATTTTTCCTTTTTCTTTCTATTTCTGCTTGTTAATTTTGCTACAATGGATTTCCATTTCACATACACATTTACACACACACACACACACACACACACAGGAAGACACCTGGTCAATTGTCCTCATCAACTCAGACCATGAAACCCAATATGGACAAGTTCAACAGAAACACATGGGTTAAAGTCCCAGACTCTGATAGTGCCCCAGTACCTCTATGTCCTAAGTGCAGGACAGATAATGCTTCTCTCTTAAAGCCAAAAGCACGGAGGGGAGTTGATAGAAATGGGCAGGAACGGCACTTCCTCAGGCCAAAAAGAGTCACGACATAGGGACTGGGACGTGAGAACACTAAGAACAGTCTGGGGAACTGGCTTGCTCATGAATAAGTTCAGTCACTTGAGGTGGGATGTCATTGGATTGACAGAAACACATTGGACAGGAACACAAGAACTTGTAATAAACGGATGCAAGATTATAAACTCAGGTGGAGGAGGAAAACATGAAGCAGTTGTAGCTTTAGTACTATCCAGTTTGACTCAAAAATGCATGCTTGAGTAAGATCTGTAAATGACCAAATTATATCAGCCAGATTTCAGACAATGACACATCCAGTAACTATCATACAGGTATACATGCCGACAGCGGAAGCAGAAGAGGATATCATCAACAATTTCTGCACAGATCTACAGGGCGAGGTCAGCAGGGTATATAAGAAAGACATATTAATCGTTATGGGTGACTTCAATGCGAGAGTGGGTTCCAGAGAAAGAATGGACTATAGTGTCACGGAAACATATGGATTCAGACAAACCAAAGATAGAGGGGAACAAGTGCATGAACTCTGCTATGTAAATGATTTGTACATATCCAACACAAAATTCAAGCATGCAAACCATCAAGATGCTGTACATGGGAATACCCTAACAAATGAACATACAGCCAAACTGATTACATTCTGGTCAACAGAAAGCTCCTATCTAGCATTTAAAGCAGCCAGTCATCTCTTAGTATTGACTTAGGATCAAATCAGCAACTTGTTATGGCCAATATTCAACTGAAACTTAGGAGAGGCACGCCAGGCAAGATGAACCAGAAGATCGATAGTAAACAACCCATGAACCCAGCTGTATGGAGAGAGTATAAGAAAACTGCTGAAGAAAAGGTGAGGGAAATTATTTAAAACCCTTTATAAATATAGAAAGCATATAGGAAAAAAATCAAAAGACCTATATGGGAGGCTTCAAAGGAGATGCTTGGTTATGCAAAAAAGGCAAAACCAGTAGAATGGCTTACTGCAGAGACAAACAACCCAGCAGAAGAAAGAAGAAAGCTAAGGAGCAAATGAAGAGGCAAACTGCAGACAGCAAAACATCACAACCATCTGTGCAGGGAGATCAAAAGACAAGCAAAGAAGGATTGAGAGCTGCATATACAAAGTATATATGCAAAGCGGTCAAAGAGGCTAGACTCCACAATAAAACACATACAGTCTACGAAGCTCTCAGACATAACTGCCAGATATGCTCCTCAGATTCAGGTCATTAAAGATGGACAAGGCCATTTGTTAACAGAACCAGGGGCAGTAAAGCAAAGATGGAGACAATACTTGGATCCCCTCCCTATGCAAAGACCCTAATGCTGTCAGTGAAGACTACAACGAGAGACGCTTCGGTGGTCACTTGCACACCAGAGATGATGAGGAAATATTCAGTAGTGACAAGAGTGAAACAGAGCAGAATGCAGGAGGGCCTAGGAGAGCATGACACCACAGTGGAGGAGCTGGAGGCAGCTACAATAGGCTCAGGGGCTGAGGCACTTCTCAGACTCTTCAGAGAGCTATGGGAACATGAAGTGATTCCCACAGAATGGAAGCACCCAGTCTCAATTCCCACACACAGGAAGGGCAAGCTGGACTGCTCAGGTTACAGGGAAGTTAGTCTGTTGTGCCATAGCAGCAAGATCTTCTCCATTATCATGCAAAGGATCAAAGGCAGAACATAGGAAATCCTAGCAGAGGCCCAGTGCGATTCAGAGCTAAGAGGAACACATTTGATTTGATCTTCATTTTGAGGCAATTGGGAGAAAAATAAGAAGAATTTGGAAAAGACTTATATGTCTGTTACATGGATTTCAGGAAGGCATTCGATAGCGTTTGGATGAGAAGACTTTGGGAAACGATGCTGCCTTACAGGTACCCAGAGAAAATTTTAAGAATATTAGAAAAAAAACCTATAAAGATACTTTTGCATCAGTCAAAGTCTGTGGAGAACTAAGTGATCAGTTTAAGGCAATCATAGGAGTGTTGCAGGGATGCGTCCTCTCACCACTACTCTTTACTATACTCCTGGAATTAACAATAGCAACAGACTGGAGGATGAGGATATAGATGTGAAGGTAGGTTGTGTGGGAATCAATAACTTTCACTTCGCCTATGATACAGCACTGCTTGCAGAAAGTCTAAATGAGCCTCAGGCCATGAAAAAATGAGTGGTGAAAGTCAGTGAATACCTTGGTATGAAAGTAAACATTGCGAAGACTGAGATACAACACATGGGAATGGCACACAAGGATTTTAACATTGTCATAAAGAATCAAAACCTCAAGCAAACAGTTCACTTTGTCTATCTGGGAGGAAAACTCAGTTCAAAAGAGGGAACTATTTCAGACATCAAAAAACAGATAGGGATAGCTAGGGCTGCGTGCCAGACACTAGGAAAGGTTTGGTCAGCAAGAGACATAACGACAACAACAAAATTACATGTATATGAGACACTTGTCTTGAGCTGCCTTCTTTACAACTCTAAAACCTGGACAATGAAATGCTCCTCAGAACAGCAGCCAAATGTGTTTGAGATGACATGTCTCAGGAGTATTCTAGGTGTCCCATGAAAAGAGAGGCCACACAATGATGCCATTAAGAAACATCTCCATTTAGAGCAGAAAGTAAGCTACAGGATACTGCAACAGTGTTTGAGATACTTAGGCCATCTTATAAGAATGAACTTTGGCCATGTTATAAAAATAGTGATATTTGTATTTCTGGGTCTTGATTACTTCACTCAATATGACGTTTTCTAGATCCATCCATTTGCCTGCAAATTTCAAGATGTCATTATTTTTTTCTGCTATGTAGTACTCCATTGTGTAAATGTACCACATTTTCCTTATCAATTCTTCAGTCAAGGGGCATTTAAGTTGTTTCCAGGTTCTGGCTATGACAAATTATATATCATATGTACTTACTCATAAGTGACTTTTAGACATAAAGCAAAGAAAACCAGCCTACAATTCACAATCCTAAAGAACCTAGACAACAATGAGGACCCTAAGATAGACATACATGGATCTAATCTACATGGGAAGTGGAAAAAGACAAGATCTCCTGAGTAAATTGGGAGCATGTGGACTATGGGAGAGGTTTGAAGAGGAGGGGAAAGGGAGAGGAGCAGAGAAAAATGTATAGCTCAATAAAATCAATAAAAAAAATGAAAGTGGAAAAAAAGAATGAATGACGGCAGATTCCTGAAGATAACACTGCTTAGAGGAGTGCAAGGGATAAGGCAAAGAGGAAGGTCCCCAAAAACTGGATAGACAGCACAAAGGAAGACTGTGGAACATTGGGTATGGAAACAACACAGGCATCTAGGACTGCCTGGAATAGGAACAACTGGAGAACTGCCATAAATGGGCTGCCCATGCATGCTCAAGCATTGCTGGGATATACGTGTGTGTGTGTGTGTGTGTGTGTGTGTGTGTGTGTGTGTTTGTGCACGCACACGCACCTCTGTGTGCTTTTTGTACATGTGTATTTGAATGTGATCACTCTGGTGTGCACAAGTTTATGGAGGTCAAAGGAAGATTCCCAATGTCCTGCTCTATCATTAAGTACTCTGTTTCTTTGAAACATTATCTCTAATCAAAGCTAGTAATGTGGTTCTTGAGGCCTTGAGATCTTCCTGTCTCTGTCCCCACAGCTTTGGGTTATAGTGCGAACAGCCACACAGACTTTCTACATTGGTTCTTAGGATTTTAATTCAAGTTCTCACTCCACCTCACCTGTTCTCTCTCTCTCTCTCTCTCTTTTTTTTTATAGAGCCTGTCCTGGAACTAGATCTTGTAGACCAGGCTGGCCTCGAACTCACAGAGATCCGCCGACCTCTGCCTCCCGAGTGCCTGGATTAAAAGCATGCGTCACCAATGCCCAGCTTCATCTGTTGTCTTATTCTCTGCACCATCTTTCCAGACATTTATTCAGGTTTTCTACTAAAAGATATTAAATATTTTGTTACAATTTACAATAAAAGTAAACTCTCTCTTAGCATTGTCTAAATTGTATACTTAAAAGCTAGTGATTCTATTACTGTGATACACTTGCATATATTTTTCTTTTACCTCTAGTTATTAAGGAGTGAATTTCTCAATTCTCACTCCTCATTTACAATAATATTTTGGTTATTTAAATTTAATTCAACAAATTGTGCTTGGTAATCATGGCATCTCAATTATAAGAATGCAAATATATGCATATTTATCACCCAGCACAAAACTGAAGTCCAAATGGACCAAAGGCCTCAATATAAAACCAGATACATTGACCCTGATAGAACAGAAGGTGGGACATAGTCTTTATTTCATTTTTTAAACAATCTTTTTTATTTTACATACCAATCCCAGTTTCCTCTTCCTCTTCTCCTTCTGATCCCCCAACTTCTGTCTACTCCACTCCCCATCCATTCCTCATAGTAAGTGAGGCCTTCAATGGGGAGTCAACAAAGTCTGTCACATCACTTGAGGCAGAACCAAGGACTTCTTGCCTGTATCTAGGCTCAGCAAGGTATCCCTCCACAGGGAATGGCTCCAAACATCTGTCCATGCACTATGAAGAAATACTGATTCCACAGCTAGTGACCCCACAGATTTCCCCAGTCACACAAGTGTCATCCACATTTAGAGTGCCTAGTTCAGTCCTATGCAAGTTCTCCCGCTGTAAGTCCAGAGTCTGTGATCTCCTACTAGCTTGGGTCAGCCATTTCTGTGGGCTTACCCATCTTGGTCATGACCACTTTGCTCATATTATTATTCCTCCCTATCTATGACTGGACTCTAGGAAATCGATCCAGTGGTTAATTGTGGATCTCTGCATCTGTTTCTATCAGTTACTGGATAAAGGTTCTATGATGACAATTAATGTAGTCATTAATCTGATCACAAGGGAAGGGCAATTAAGGAGAATAGTCTTGAATGCTTTGGCATAGTAGACAACTTTCTGAATAGAACATTGATAGCACAGGCAATAGGTCAATAATTAATAAATGGGACACCATGAAACTGAAAATTTTATGTAAGTCAAAGGACATCATCAATCAGATAAAGCAGCAGCCTACAGAACAGGAAAAGATTTTTGCCAACTACTTCTAATAGATACCAAATATCCAAGATAATAAGGAACTCAAGAAACTAGAAATCAAAAAACCTCGAATAATCCAGTTTAAACATAGGGTACATATTCAAACAGAGAATTCTTAATAGATGAAACTCAAATGGATGAGAAACACTCAAAGAAATGTTCAACATTCATAGCCATCAGAGAAATGCAAATCAAGGCTACTTTAAGATTGCATCTTACACCTGTCAGAATGGCTAAAATCAAAATCACAAGTGACAGCTCATGGTGGTGAGTATGTGGAGCAAGGGGAACACTCCAGCATTGCTGGAGGGAGTGAAAACTTGTATAATCGCTATGGAAATCAAGATAGCCAGTAGTCAGGAAGTTGAGAATTGATCTAAGTCAAGATCCAGATAAATCACTCTTGGGCATATACCCAAAGGATACTCTGACCTACTACAAGGAGACTTGCTCCACCTTATATATTGTAGCTTTATTTATAATAGCCTGAAACTTAAAACAATGTATGTGTCTCTCAAGTGAAGAATAAATTAAGAAAACATGGTACATTTACACAATGAAGTATTGCTTGGTTGTTAAAAAATGACATCATGAAATGTGCAGGCAAAGGGAAGCAATTAGAAAAAAATCATCCTAAGAGAGGTAACCCAGAACAGAAAGACACGTTTCTTATGTATTCCCTCATAAGTGGATATTAACTGCTAAGTAAATACTAACCAAGATATAATTCATACACCCAGAGAGGTTGGGGAAGGTTAGAGTGGAGGAAGAGACTGCAGGGACAACTGGAATTGTGGACACTTGGAGGGTAATAACAAAAACTACTGCAGTGGAGACTCCAAGTAATCTATGAAGATGAACCTAATGAGGACTTCTACTGACGGGAAATAAGGAAACTCATGCTACCATTCTTGGTAGCCAGGCAAGGCTCCAGTATCGGGACTTGGCTGCATCCAATTGAGTTATTGGCCAGACCGGTATCATATAAATCTTCAAATAACCTAAGCTGTAACCAAGACAAAGGGTTGTTCTCTGCAAACTGATAGAGCAGCCACATTGCTGAGGATAATGTCATTGAACATGTAGAAGTTGAGCTGGTCTCTTACATGGGCCCTCACTTCATGTATACTAGTCGTTTTTTTTGCAGTAAAGTACTCTTCAGGCTACTGAAAGAAAACTGTGAATTCAAACCCAGCCACAAAACCTTTGACCTATATGTCCTGCCTACAGAATGTGCTTGGGTGATGGTGGCACAGAAGTGGTGGGAAGTGAAAACCAACATCCGATTTGTCATGAGGACCACTCTATTAGAAGGAGCTCATACTCAATACTGCTAGGGTCACCAAGAACCAGAGACTAGATAGCCCAGAGACATAAAACCAAACAGTACTGGTCCAAAACAACTGTATCAATAAAATGATTCCAAATTCTATTTTGGTGCCACTTACCTTCAGAGTGGCTTCCTCTGGAAACAGATGGGAACAGATGCAGAGACCCACAGCCAGGCATTACACAGAGAAAGAGTCTATTGTAGGTCTCTATCAAATTCCTTCCCCCAGAGTTTAGGAATCCTGAGGAAGAAGAGACAGAAAGATTGTAAAAGCCAGAAGGGCTAAGGACACCAAGGAAACAAGGCCCTCTGAATATAGTAAGCAAGGCATACATAAGCTCACAGAGACTGAAGAAGAGGCACAGTGCCTATGGGGGTCTGCACCAGGTCCTTTGCATATATATTATAACTATTAGATTAGCAGTATTTTTATGTACTCCTGAGTGTGCAAGCAAATGGGCCTCTGACACTTGTGTCTGCTCTTGGGACTCTTTTACTCCTTTTGGTTGCCATGTCCAACTTCAGTATGATAGTTTTTGCTTTATCTTATAACATTTTATTTTGGCATGTTTGCTTCTAATCACAGAAAAGAAGTGGATCCAGATGGTAGAGAAAGTGAAGAGAAACTGGCTGGAGTAGAGGGAGTGGAAGCGATAATCAGGCTATATTGTATGAGAAAATTATCTGTTTTTCACAAAAATAGTGATATTGTTAATGTGATTAACTTGCATATGTTTTTCCTTTACTTCTGAGTTCCTAAGGAGTTAATTTCTTAATATTATTTTCTCATTTACATTATCATTTTATTATTTGAATTTAATCTCACTGAAAACAGAAAATGGGGCTATATAATGCTAATAGTTTTTAAATTTGTTATAATGCACTTGAAACCTAATATATTTTCCATTTTCATTTTGCCTGTGGGCCTTCAAAGAATATGTCTCTGTCATTTAAATGCATGCATATATATATGTATATATATATATATATATATATTGAGTTTCATATTGCTTCAGGTTAATTATGCTAATATTTTGAGCACTAAACATTTTGTTTCCTTTATCTATTAATTACTAAAATATAAATTTTAAACTTTCCCGAATTACTTATGGATTTACCAATTTCTTTTTGTATTTAAATATATTTTTGGCTTAGCTCCATCTAGCTATTTGAGTTGATATATGCAAATTCAGTCTTATGTCCCTGGAATATTGTAGAATTTACAATTATGAATTATTTCTTCAAGGTCTGTTCACTTCTGGGATTAAGGGAGGAATGTAAAAGCATCTCGTGATGATCTTCAAGCAGCTCTTTAGTTTTTAAATTAACCTGCAATATTTCTTTGTCTTATAAACTGGGGTTGTCTTTAACTCTGCTTTGTTATCTAGGGGAATTAATATTTTGCATATAATTCATTGCTGTCAATAAATTATTATATAATATATTAATATATATTTCCAGGTACTTTGTGGTTTTCTTTCTCGAGATTTTTATTTCCTATTTTAGTTTCTGGTGATCCTTTTAAAAATACTTATGTGTGTACTGTGTGAGTGTGTGAAGAAATGTTTGCATATGGGTGGCCCTTTTGATGAGTGGGTGGTTATGAATGTGTGTACAAACACTGGCCTCTAAACTTCTTTATTCATTTACACCAATTATTTTATTTGTGTGTGTGTGTGTGTGCACGCGCATGCATCACGCGCGTGTACCAGTGGATGCAGGCATGAGATGACCAGAAGCGCCAGATATTCTGGAGTTAAGCATGGCTGTATGTTGTTTGACATGGAACCTCTGCAAGAGCAGTGTGTTTCCTTTTTCCATTAAGTCACCTCTCTGCCTGTCCTTGCCACGTGATATTTTCAGACAGGCTTCTTCGGTAAATCCAGAGTGAGTTGTGAACCATTTGTCCATCTAGCCAGTATGCTAAAAGGTAAAATATCTGATTTGAAGTTGAGAACAGGAAAGAGGATCTGAGTATGGTCTCTAGTACCTGTAGAAGTCAAGCATGTCCCCTTTCCAAACTCTGGGGAAGGGGTCACAAGAGAATTGAAGGAGTTTTCAGGTCACTAGTTTGAAGTGAGAAGGAAACAAAATAATGAGCTCCATGTGCAGTGATAAGACCTATTTCAAGGGAAATGAAAGAATAACAAGAAGAACATAAGACAGCCTCCCCTGATTTCTACACATAGATATATACCACATACACCCATAGACATATTACACACACACACACACACACACACACACACACACTGATACAGTCACACATGACAATTATGGGAGAAAATACCTCTGCAAATCTACCATGGTATCACATACCTGAAATCCCATTACCTGGGAGGGAGATGGAGGCCAGAAATTCAGGATTTTATAACCACTGTCTGGTACTGAATTCGAGTCTATCACTATTTAATATTTGAAGTCAATGTTGGACACATGAGGCCATATAAATTGAAGGGAATGCAAGGAAAAGAGAAGAGTGAAGAAGGCAGGCTGACAATAGAGAGGAAACTGTCAATTCTGAACAAAGGACTTCAAGCAGAGACTGATATGGAAAGGCTGTAGAAGTCAAAATTCATCATTTTAGTATCAACCAGGCGATGGATGATGGGTGCCTAAAACGATCCTATCAAAAAGATCTCCAGGTAGTTCAGGCATGTTAATGGGGAACTCTGGGATAATTGCTCATTGGTACAGCACCACATTTTTACTTATTTGCTCACTACTGCTTTTCTATTGCCTAGGATGAGCCCAGCATTCATATGAACACTATTGGAATTCTGTGTCTTCCTACAGCAGCAGCAGGGAAGAAAGAAATGACTATATTTTTCACCAGGTTCTTTCGCTAAAAGACACAGGAGGGCAAAGTCCCATGAATACCAATGGGTGTGGTCATGTAGTCAAGCCAGGCTTGAAAAATGATTTTTGATGAGGAAATTTAACCTGGAGTTAGCATGACAATTTGAGACCATAATCAGGAAATCAGGAAGTCTACCGAACATATCTAGGCCAAGTATAGAAAATCAGGAAACCACTTTTCAAACGTAAAAAAGAGATTCACCCATAAAACAAAACAAAAAAATCATTCCTATATTTGATATTGTCTAATCCGATTTTCTAAAGGACTTACTCATACCGCATTACACTGTAACCCACGGAGAGCTTTTCAGTGTGTGCATATGTGTTTTCCCTGTTTTCTCTGCATTTGCTTAGTTGTTCTTAGTTGTTGGTCTCATTCTAGTGTAGGCATTTTAAGTATATCTTTATCTTACCACTGGCTAAGGTCTAAAAGGCAAAACAAGCTCAATTGAACCCTAGTGAATGCCATTGAATTACTTAAGTTATATGTGGAAGTAGAAATAACAACAAAAAAAAGGTACATTTTCTTCCACTTAGAGCACAAAATAGCGAAGTTCATTTTAGAATCATGATCCACTTCTTGGCACTACCAGATATAAAAATAAATACATATTTCAGTCTTCAATTTTAAACTTTCCACACTCCAACTCCTGAGAGATTTTGGTAAGAGTATCTGCTCACTTACAGCATTCCTCTTCCTGATCCTGAGCATCTCCTCTACTGAAATTGAAGCTAATGCATTCTGACCTATTCTAAGTGTCATTTACTGTTTAGAAAGTTTAGTGAGTTGGAGAGAGAGAGATGTAAAAAAAAAACAGTGGCAACTGGTGAATTTCCTGAATTAGAGGAGGAACATTCTAAGACTCAAGCATTGTATTTGTATTGTACATGTGGTTCTTTTTCTTCAGAATTGATTGAATGTGCTGTTTTCATTTAAAACCAAAACAAGTACATGGTGACGTTTTCAAACACATGTAGGACAGAATTTATCATAAGACTTCTGTCATTGTTCCATTTGAGTGGTAGCCACCTATGTATTTAATATATTTTCTGAGTGTGCTAGAACCTAAGCAGACAATTATACAGACTGTTAACCCCTGAGTAAATACTTGAAAGAAATAATTTAATTGATGGTAATTTTATTTACTTCAAGATTTCAGAGGGACCTTTTTCATGATTGCTTGTGCCAACGACCTAGAGAAAAGCATTACGGACTTGGATGAATATGGAGAAGAATGTAGCCACCTTAACATTGTAGTGGGGTAACAAACATAAAAGGAAGATACCAGGTTAATTCTGTGCAACACATAAAACTTTGTGAGTGCTTATAAATGTATGGTCAAAGTAAGAAAGTTGCTATCTGTTATAAACCGAATGTGTAAAACCCATGCAATGCTTAATACATGATAATTTTGTAACTATTTGTAGTTATAAAGTTAAATATGAAATGCTTTCATATTCAAATCTAATACTGAGTAGAAATTTAAATTATAAATAAAAATGCAAATATCTTAAGAATCAAATGTAACTGAAAATAAAAGTACCAAGCTATTGTATGTTACAGTGATCTTAAATTTGTTCTCTTGTTATATTTACTTTTTATATCTTGACTGCACACGTTAAGTAAATCAATACTTATGAGTGTGCATATGCCATTCTGCACAAAGGAACTTTTATCAATTCTTGATTATAGTAAACCCATTATGAATATAAAATTAATGGTGAATTTAAAATAATTACATGGTACCCACTATGATTATCATATAATAACCTATATCCTGTGTTTAAGAGAGCAGATCTCAATTTTCATGTGAATAATATGTATAAATTTAATAAAAAATAATTTGTTGAAAATTTTGAGCCTTGCTAATTTTTTATAATAACTGATCAGAGAAAAATGTAGAGCTCAATAAAAATCAATAAAATTTAAAAAATAATTGATCATTTAAATTCATTTCTAGTACTCATGCAGTCACACACACACACACACACACACACACACACACACACACATACACACTCACACACATATGCTTCTTTCAAGGGTGACTGTGGAATCACATGCATGCTGCTCTGATGAACACATTGTAGCACAGATGCCATTTCAGGAAATAATCATGTCTGATGTCTGAAACCTCAGGGATTTTTTAAATGTGTTATGGGTACAATAAAGCCATCCATTTAAATGTGGCAGGGATGACATTTTCTTGTAGAAAAGAAATAAAAAAACCCACAAATGGCATGGACATAATTTCTTATGAAAGCAAGGTGTCAGTTTTTTGTTGGCTGCTAAGGTTGAATCTGCATATACACTATTGAGTGAGAGACCTCATGCAGGAGACTCCTCTAAGCAGCGGCACTCTGTAACATCAATCTATATTCAAAAACATGCAGACATAGTAAAGCTGCCATGTTGAGTTTATTTTCTTAAGTAAGACTTTTGGTGAGGTATTTTAAACATAATATTTTTATTGATGATTTGGGAATTTCACATTATGCACCCAAATCACATTCACTTCTCAGTCTTCCTAGGTCCCTGCCCCCTGACATTGTGACACCCCCCCCATTACAAGAGAAGGGAAAACCTCACAAGTCCAAATTGTGTTACCCATATAATCACTGTTTATGGTCAAACTTCCAGTAGTCAGCCCCTTATGAAAATCTGAGTCCTCCCAATCCACAACCCTGACAGAAACCATGGATTGTTAAAAGCTATACTTCATCATTCTTACCATAAAAGTTGTTTTGTTTTCAAGACAGGGTTTCTCTGTAGCTTTGGAGCCTGTCCTGGAACTCGTTCTTGTAAACCAGACTGTCCTTGAACTCATAGAAATCTGCCTGCCTCTGCCTTCAGTGTGCCGGGATTAAAGTTGTGCGCCACCACTGCCCAGCTTTTTACCATAATTTTAAAAAGTTCTCTTTGATGGTCTTCTGTCTGGCTCTTACATTTTTTGGGGGGGGGTGGAGTGGGGTGGGCTAAGGATTGTCCCAAAAGCCTTCTTTGTCCCCCTTTCTGAACTATCGCTCTGCAGTCATGGCTATCACTGCAAGAGCAGCTTCCTTGAGCTTTACAGTCAGTGGAAGCAGGGATCATGGACTTCCACATGATTTCTTGCAGCAGCACATATCATGGACATCTACATATTCTCTAGCATCAGCATGTGCTCGGACTTCAACATGGTCTCTCATGGCAGTGCATCAATGAGCTCTACTACAGCGCAAGCCATGGACAGCATTATGGTCTCTATTGAAATCCTGGCCACTGGACAACAACATGACCTAAGGTGGCAGTAAGTCCCAGGAATATTAACATGGCTTTAGGTGGCAGTCGAGAACAAGGACATTCTCATGGCATTAAGTGGTAACGTGCTGTAGCAGGATAATGGACCCCATCACAGTTCTCGGCAGCAGAACAGGCCACTCATATCAAAACGATCTCCTACGACAGGCAACCCAGACCACAAATACTAACATGACCTCATACAGTGGCAAAGACTACGGAAGTCCACCTGGCTTTAGCTCTAGCAAGGGACTCAGACATACTCTCGGCCTCCAGTGACTCCATGTTGGAGTCCAGCCAGTGGACGTAGTACTGGCCCTATTCAGTAATAACATGTCTCTGAGGAGAGCCAATTTTCTGCACATCTCCCTGTCATTGGTGCCAACAGATCCATTATCTCCTCAGTCACCACCTGCCCTCACAGCCTGCTGGCTGACAAGCAGCAGCAAAGGGCTTAGAATCATTCTCCTTCACAGGCCATTCTGCCCCACCATATTTCTTTACAGTTTTGTGATACTACTTTTTAAAGGCATCTTCCCATGAACTTGCCTTTTATTTCTACTTTCTTGTTTTTTTATTTTGTTTTAAAGGTTTTTCTGTAGCTACTGTGGGCTCTGTAGATTCCTTTTCTGGCACATCGTCCTGCCAGTCCTCCACGGACTTCTGGGAGCTGTGCTGTGGGAGCTCGTGGCTACTTCACTCTTTTTTATCTCCCTTAGTTTTAGTTTTGATAGAGGTAAAATGTAAGCAAAGATTTGCCCCTGTGAAATACTATGAAGAAACCCATACTTCCAATAGTTTGACACTTATTGTATAAAATGTTTATTATTTATATATTTTATAAGAGGTTCACCTGTACTCACTTCAGAAGCCAAAGTTCTAAGTCATGTATACAAACAACTACAAACATGAAATTATATATAATAAAAAGTCTACTGTGTCATATAAATCGAATCAATTTGACTATTTGCATTATCCAGAAAAATAATTTTGGGTACAAGAGAAGTATTCAATATACATCTTTATCATGCATGCAATCTTAACCTTTTGTTTGAGAGATGATGAATTTTAATATACATACAAGTATGGCGGTCCACACATATAATACCTACACTGACGAGACAGAGGATAAAGTTCAGGACTAGACTGCTCTACATAGTGAGTTTCAAACCATCCAAGGACAGATAGACACCGTTTCTAAGGGAGCTTTATGAAGTATACAAGAAAACAAGAAAAATGAGGTAATTCAAGTCGTGCATTATAATTCAGTTATTTTAAGAAACATAGGATGTAAGTCAATACTGTTTACCCCTGTACTCTTCAGCATTGATAAGGGTTTTCTCTGTTATAAAAGAAAGAATTAACTGCAGTAATAAAGCCACTTACTCCTTTTATTTCTTTTTCTTTTTCTGTTTTGATTGAAGTACTAAAACAAGTGAAAGAATTTCAGTAAGTCTATTTATACTAATAAACAGTTTCCCCCTGATTTTCACCATTGGATCCTAAGTGGAGTTAATATTATGAATGGAGAAGTAGGTGTATTTCAGTAATTCTGTGTATAACATGCTTTAAACAGGTCATACTAGACATGACTGGATAATTTTTTGTAAATAAAACACAGAATTTATGAATTTATGAGGCATGACTTATAGGATAATGGAGGGCACTTAAAGTAATCTGTATGAATCTCAGGTTATGTAGCAGGACTACCTCACAATGTACTTGCTCTGTCCAGGCTAGCAATAGCTCAGATAATTCCTTATAGGGAAGGAAACCCAAGACATGTGTAATGTGAGATGGTAAGAACATTCCTGAGAACTTTCGTGATGTTCCTCAAATTTCTATAAAGGATATATTTCTGGACCCAAGGGTAATTTACATGTATTAAATCTTTGTAAAATTAGAACTGAATAAGATCCATGACTCCCCTTAGTCCGATTAATAAATATGCTGTTAGCCAATATCATATGAGAAATAAATAGTCACTAGCCAATTTAAAACTTTGCTCATCACACTGGCTTGTAACCTAAAATCTCTCTCCTATAAAACATGTTCATTTTTAAAAATAATTTTTAGCAAATGCAACTTCAGACTTGCCAAGAATACAAACCGTGCAACCAGACTTCAGAATGGTAGATCTATCCTCTATTTCTAAAAGTTCTTAGCTTAATTGTTGACATTTTCATTCATAATATTAACCTGATTTGGGATAATTTTTAAAATTTGAAGTGACTCAACTAAGTTTTTTATTTCATTTTTTTTTGCTGTTATCTTATAACATTTAGTTGCTTTCTGAAAGCCCTAATTATAGTTTAAAAGAAGCCATTTTAAAGCCATTTGGTAGAATACATACCGAAAATCTCAGTGCTTGGGAATACAGGCCAGAGCTTACAAATCTAAGGTTATCTTAAGCTATATAATAAGTCTAGGTAAGTTCTATAGAGACTGTATCAAAAAATAAAAGCAAGTTTTGATGTAGAATATTATGGATGGCTCAGAGACCTATGATAGAGCCAAACACAACTGACAAAAGTCAATAATAATAATAATAATAATAATAATAATAAATAAAAGTCAATCATAATAACAATGTTATTCTCATAGATCACTGCATAATTCAATCGTCATCAGAAAGGTTTCCTCCAGAAGCTGAGGGGAGTAGGTTCAGAGATCCACATCTAAATACTAGATGAAGATTAGGAAAATCCCACAGAATTGGGGGAAGAAGAATTGTAGGAGCTGGAGGGGTCAAAGACATGAGGAGAACAAGACCCACAAAATCAACTAAGCATGGCTCATAGGGGCTCACAGAGAAGGA
The DNA here is from genome assembly GCA_004026605.1 of Ondatra zibethicus. Lineage (NCBI taxonomy): Eukaryota > Metazoa > Chordata > Mammalia > Rodentia > Cricetidae > Ondatra > Ondatra zibethicus. The sequence goes on from PVIU01015048.1 coordinate 27,210, forward strand.
AGTGGTAATCATGGAGCCTGCATTGGTCTGCCCTATGTCCTCTGCGTACACACTGTGATTGTTTGTCTTAGGGTTTTTGTTTGACTCCTATGAGTGGGAGTAGGGTTGTCTCTGACTCTTTTTGCCTACTGATGGGACCCTTTTCATTTCCTGGGTTGCCTTGTCCAGCCTTGATATAAGGGCTTAGGCCTAGTCTCTTTGCAATTTTTATGTAGTGTTCAGTTGTTGTCACTGAGAGGCCTGCTCTGTTCTGAAGGGAAACAAAAATGCAGTGGATACGGGAGGGAGTGGCTATGAGACAGAGGACTGAGGAGATGGGCAGATATGATGTATTGGATGAAAGAAGAATAAAAATGAAAATAAAATATTTTTTAAGAAAATATTATTTTTAATTCATTTATTCATTAATCAATTAATTAATTGTTCTTAATGCAATCACAGTTTCTTCTCATTCCCTCTTCTCCACAAGTCCTTTGCTCTAATCTCCCCTCTCATCTATTCCCTCTCCCTTCCCTTTAGAAAAGTTCATACCTTCCATGTACATCAGCCAGACATGAGCTATCAAGTTGCAACATGTCTAGGTACCTCCTCTCCTATTAAGGCTGGACAAGGCAACCAGTAGTAGGAAAGGGTACCAGAAGCAGGCAAGAGTATCAAAGCCAGCCTCTGCTAACTCTGAAAGGAGTCCCACAAGAAGACTATGTCAAACAAATGCAACACATGTGCAGAGGGCCCAGATGAGTCTCATATATTTTTTCTGCTTGGGGGTTCAGTCTCTGTGAGCCCCCACAAACCCAGGTCATTTGCCTCTGTGTGATTTCCCATGGTGTCCTTGGTTCCTCTGTCTCTTATAATCCTTCCCTGTATTTCCTGAGGTCCTCCTAATATTTGGCTGTGAGTCTTTACATCTGTTTCCATCACTAGCTGGGTGAAGCCTCTCTGGTGACAATTGGGCAAGTCAACAATCTATGAGAGTCTTATCAGTAAGTAAACTTTTAAAAACGTGAGAACAATACACACTAAATTAAATTTTTTATTCTTTGTCATTTCTATTGAGTATTTGGGGGTATTGGTTGTCTTGTTTGAGTTGTGAGAGGACTTTCTCTGTAGCACATCCGTTTTTACTCTCTCTGTATCCAGGATGGCTGGGAACTCATGGGCAACCATCTATTTCATTCTATCAAGAGCTGAGATATATTATTAGGCATCATCAGTGCTCCCATTTCTGAGTGAAAATACAGTCTTCTGGACTTTGCTGGCACAAAGGTGAGTGACGACTGTATCGTCACTCAATGGCCTTGTGGTCCAGTAAGAGTGATAATAATAAAATGATGAATACCAAAAGAAAAGGAAAGGAAAGAGGGAAAAAGGAAAGGTAAGGAAAGGAAAGGAAAAGAAAGAGAAAAAAGTTTTTAATGAGTCAGGTGCTCCAAAAGAGCAATAAAGCCATAATAAAGAACTCTAAAATATAGACTATATCTACTTTAACAATTTCAGGGGAAAATTCCTGGAGGATTAATGTTTTACTTTAGATTTGAAGTATGAGAATAAGTCACATTTATTTCATAAATAATTGAGTTGCTTTTTCTGTACAGAAAAGTTAGTAAGATAGCAGCTAATAAAGTTCAGAAATATTTCCAAAGGATTTCAATGAGATATATGTGTTAGAACCCCAAAATAGATCTCAATTACTATTTAATTTTTGTAGGTTTGGCAGTTTCAAGGGATGTTGAACTGCAAGTCCATCAAGGGTAGGCTCATTATTAATTTCGCTTCTCTGTTACTAGCTTGGAGCTAATTCACAATACTGAAGCATGAGGGTCACTTCTAAAAATTGAACTCATCAGCAATTCCTCATTAGTAACCAGTTTTAATGTAATTTGTCCCTAGTATTTTAAATATAGATAATATTTCTCTGCTTCTTACCAGAATGCTCATCTAACTGGTTTGGGATATTTTAGTACATGAGAAATCTAAGCATATTTTAAAATCACATCAGTTCTTTTGAATATGCTATTTTAGTAAACTATTCTTTAATTCTGTCATACAAATCCCCAAAGCAGTCAAATGTGTGAGACACTAAAGCCTGTACTGCTTATTAGAGAATTGCTTACATGATAGTTTATTCTTCCCTGAAAACTAGGATGTGGGGAATTTTAAATGAAATCATTCTATCCTCATTTCAAAATCACTTTTAACAGAAACAGTTGGCTTTTGTGTCTATGTAGAAACTTCAAGAAATTTTCAGTTCTTTAACATAAACATAGACAACTAAAAATAATGTAAATATAATTGCCTTATTTTTATCTAATATATTTTATTATGAAATAGTGAAAAATTTTGAATGGAAATGAAGTCTGATAATTTATTTTTGTGTCGAGCTAACATATTTTAATCTCTAAATACATACACATAAATAGTTGGCTCTTCTAAAATTTAGTAACTGTAAAGTGACACAGTGGACTGGACAATTTCATGAATCTATTCTTGTATTTAAGTCCATATAGTACATCGCAGTTCAAGTCGAACACAAGGCAGAGGAACTCGGGGACAGTGAAATGTCTGCATTAACACGGGAAGCAGACGCATAGGAGGGCAAAATTTGTTCTGCTCTTTGTGCTTCAAGTCTGCTGACGGTCTTGAATTAGTTCACATATTTGCATGTTTTATAGTTAATTAAAAGGCAGATCTGGGGCTAGGGAGATGGCTCAGATGGTAAAATACCTACCCTTTAGGTCTGCCAATCTGAATTCAATCTCTAAGACTTACATAAAAACTGGAAGAGATGGTTCTCATCTTTAATGTCAGATACCTACAATGAGATGGAAGGCAGAGGCAAGATAAAAAGCTAAAGTGTGCTTATTCAGAGAGAAACATTGCTTCTATGTCTCATGAAGCATGGGTGGGCAAGAGGATGGAAGGATTTTAAGAGCCAGAGCACTAGAAAGTCAACTGTGAAAAGTATCTTCTAGCAATGACTCTGACTCCGTAAACAAGAGCAGAGAATATCCATAGACATGCTAAAATGGAGGTGAAAATTTCATAGGGTCCCTGCCCCCCAAAAGCCCTATAGGAAGCTGAAGAAGGAAAATTAGCCATTCCCAGTAACGAGCACTGTTACTGGCTCTCCAGTGCATTGTAGTCAGCACTGAAGACAAGCATGCACAAACAAAAATGGACTCAGAAGGTTATATACACATTTATGTGCACACACAAACACACACAGTCAAGTGGAAAGTGACTAACAACTTGAGAGTATGTGGAGAGATACATGGGTGGGTTCAAGAAAAGGTAGCTAGGAGGAGCTAGAGAGAGACTGAAGTAACACGTCCTGTTGTTGATTATCCTGCTTATTTCTTTTCTTCCTTCTGTTACCAGTACAAACTAAGAGGTGGAAGGTATATTCACGTCACTTCTTTACTGGCATTGAGGAAGGGACACAGTCTATTGCAGCTTGAAGAAGATGGCTCCTTGCATCTTCAGTCAGTAACAGAAAGAGGACTAGGACTGGAATCTAGTAATCAAACTTCACGGCCATCTTCCAGAGACTCATTTCCTTCATCAAGGCATAAATTGCATTTTCAAATACATGAGGGTCATTTTATGTCTGTATGCAAAGACAGATGAAAGACTAAGATGGAAAATTAGAAGATAAATGGTCAAATTTACTGTAATTTAATTTATTGTGATTAGTTTAAGAAGAACATCGATACTCTGAATGATCATTGGTGGCATGATTGTCAGGGTTTTGAAGACAAATAAGGAAGAAATACAAAATCCTATAACTGATGAACTTAGGTATTCATGCTCTCCTGTTTGCCATGAAGTAAATAGAAAACCTCTCTATACAATAAAACTAACAAGACAGTAGACACAGTGGAGAAAAAGAGCAATTAGCACCTCAAGATTTATGGAAAGTACCTCAATGAGTTCTCTAAGCCATTTTCTTTATTATTATCATTTACTACTTTCTTTATGTGTTCTGTACTGTGAACTAGAGAAAGCTAATAACCCGGATCCTAATGGTGCTGACATAGAAATCCACAGGAAAAGCCTGCTCCCCCCTGTCAAAGAGCCAGTAAAGAGCAATCCCTTAAAGTTTAAAATTTTAGACAGTAAATATTTTACAGCCAAACACCAAAGAAAATCAGAGCCCCATCTTCCTCCTGTCAGCAGTGGCATTCTAGACTTCCACTTCAGCATGAACATAAAGAAGTACATGAAGCATCTGGTTTTGTCAGGCGCTCATCTCTGCTGGGGACTACAAATTTGTCAACCTTTCTCAGTGGAGAAAAGTGAGCTTCTTGCGAAAGTTTACACCCTCAAGGTGCACCTTGTCTCTGGTTCTGGAAGGAAACCCCAGTGAGAACAGTCATCAAATGCCACTACCATTCCAAGCCTGCCAGTATCATAGCATCTCATCTGGGATGTCTCACCTCCCACAACAGTCATTAGTGCTGAGGATTGTCTTCACATCAGTCATACGAACTTGCAGCTGTTTTGATGGAACTGGCAGAAGTCTGAGACCCACATCACCTGCCTGTTCCTCTCACAGGGATCTGAGAAATTTACAATGGCCTGCAGATGATCGCAATAGCTTTGCAGGGAGCATCAGATAAATTGAGAAAACCTGTAGATGGCAAAGTACATAAAAGGTTGAAGTTTAGTAGTCCTCAGTGTCCTCAAAATCTCAAAGCTGATGACTTTTTATAATCAAAGAAAGAACTCTGATCTGACATTAAGTCCACCCTGACAATGCAGTGAAAAACAAATGCAAATGGGGGGAGATATTCTTTTTCCGAGACTTGCATTTCAGGATGAGGCATTGCACTTAGATATCCTGCATTGACAACTGGATGATGAGAGATGCCACAAGTCCCAGCAAGCATTTCTGCTAGAATTTATGAGACTAGTCTACAGCAGAGTTGATAGAATTTGGAGGAAAAATTGTAGCAACATGCATGGACTTCATCGACTAAGGATCTTAAGTCATTAGAAATATAGTATTGTGGTATTCTGTCTGCAAAATATAGTCATAAATATAAAGGATAATTTTTGATTGATGAAAAGAAAGTAAATCATATGAATCTTTCATATGTACACATTTATTCTGATGACATCACTAGGAAGATGTACTGGCAACATTACATCAGGTGATAAGCATATTCTGACCTCGCTGCAGAACATTTCAGGTGTACAGTACGGCTGGCAAACCCAGGTAAGTCTGAGCTTACTCAGTAGTTCTGGTTAGTGAGCACACACATTCTTACCTGTAGTGTGAGGCAGTCAGAATGAATTATGAAGGACTGGAGTTGAAGAAACTAGTCTAGCTTTTTTGGGGGGTGGGTGGGAATGGTTTATTACACTCACACTTTTTATTATCATTTTATATTTATTCGTGAGTGTCATTGAAAATAAAATTTCTAATTTCAAAATAGTTAGAAGACAGAATTTATTATTGATTTTATTGAGCTATACATTTAGCAAAGAAAACCAGCCTACAATTCACAATCCCAGAGAACCTAGACAACAATGAAGACCCTAAGAGAGACATACATGGATCTAATATACATGGAAAGTAGAAAAAATGTGTAGTCTAGCTTGATCCAAATAAATCCTAAACTTAGGGTGGTTGAGCTAGACCATACACTGTTACACACCTTGCTAAGGGATAGCACATTTATGGGCTTTTTAATTAGCAGACAGAACTGAGTATTTAAGATATGACTACAGAAAGTCAACATCAATTATTTCCCAACAGTGTTCAAATATGTAACATAGAATAGTTAATTAGCAGCCTCACAGGTACCTGATATACAAAGAACTGTTTTTATTTGAAGTATTTGATAAGTTTCTGAGTAAACATAGACCTAGGAAACCATCTTTATCATCAAGGATACACAAAAATAACTTATATCATACCATCCCCATCACTATCATCATTCTCAGCATCAAAATTAATGTTTATGTTAACACTTTCTACATTTCTAGGCAATTTTAAGATTATTAAAAAAACCTTTTGACCTTAAGCCGACCTTGCATTTAAGAATATTAGGATGAACCTGGATTAACTTGCATATCATATATTGAACATAACCTACTCATTTACCTCATGTTGTTTATTAACAACTCTGCATTATTTTTATTTTTAAATTTTTTAGAACAATCTTTTCTCATTTTACATACCAATCCCATTTCCCTCTGCCTCCGCTACTCCTGCTCCCCTTGCATCTCCCCACCCTTTCCCCAGAGAGTTTAAGACTCATGGGGAGTCAATAAAGTCTGGCGTATCACTTTGAAGTAGGAACAAGACCCTCTTTTCTGTATCTAGGCTGAGCAGGATATCCCTCCATGGGGAATGGGCTTCAAAAAGTCAGTTCAAGCACTAGGGAAAGAAAGATAGTGGTTCCACTGCCAGGGTCCCCACAGACTGCTTGAGCCACACAATTCTCACCCACCTTTAGAGGACCTGGTTTGGTCCTATGTCAGTTCTTCTGCTGTCCATCCAGAGTCAGTGAGCTCTCACTATCTTAGACCAGCTGTTTCTGTGGGTATCCCCATCATGGTCTTAACCCCTTTGCTCATATTATCACTCCCTCCTTTCTTAGACTGGACTCTGGGAGCTAGGACCAGTACTTAGCTGTGGATCTCTGCATCTGCTTTCATCAGCTGCTGGATGAAGGTTTTATGATGATAATTAAGGTAGTCACCAATCTGATTACAGGGGAAGGCCAGTTCAGGTTCCCTCTCCACTATTGCTTAGGGTCTTAGCTGGGGTCATCCTTTTAGATTCTGGGTAATTTCTTAGTGACAGGTTTCTTGCTAGCCCCATAATGGCTCCCTCAATCAAGATATCTCTTTCCTTGCTCTTCCTCTCTGTCCTTCCATCTCTGCCATCCTGTTTTCTCATGTTCTCCTCTCCCCTGCCCTTCTCCCATCCTCCTCCCTCCCACCCTCCTTCCCCATGCTCCCAATTTTCTCAGGTGATCTTATCTAGTTCTCCTTCCCAGGGGAATCTATCTATGTCTTCCTTAGGGTTCCCCTTGTTACCTAGCTTCTATGGGATTGTGGACTATAGGCTGGTTATCCTTTGCTTTATTTCTAATATCCACTTATGTGTGAGTACATAATGTTGTTTGTCTTTCTGGGTCTTGTTGGATTTATTTTCTAGCTCCATTCATTTGTCTGCAAATTTCAAGATTTCATTGTATTTTTTTTTAGTACTCCATTGTGAAAATGTACTGCATTTTCTTTATCCACTCTTCAGTTGAGGGGCTTCTGGGTTATTTCCAGGTTCTGGCTATTACAAAAAATGTTGTTATGAATACAGCTGAGCAAATGTCCTTGTAGTATGAGTGTGCATCCTTTGGGTATATGCCTAAGAGTGATATTCCTAGGTCTTGAGACACATTGGTTTCCAGTTTTCTGAGAAATTGTCATAATGATTTCGAAGGTGGCTTTATAAGTTTGCAGTCCCACCAGCAATGGAGGAGTTCTCCCCTTACTCCACATCCTCTCTAGTGTAAGCTATAATCAGTGTTTTCCATCTTAGTATTTCTGATTGGTGCGAGATGGTATTCAGAGTCATTTTGATTTGCATTTCCCTGATGGCTGTGGATTTTGAATAATTCCTTAAGTGTCTTTCAGACATTTGAGACTCTTCATTTGAGAATTCTCTGTTTAGATTGGTACTCCATATTTTAATTGGATTATTTTATATTTTGATTTCTAGTTTGATTTCTTTATATATTTTGGAGATTAGTCCTCTGTCCATGGTTTGGTGAAGATCTTTTTCCATTCAGTTAGTTGCCATTTTGTCCTATTGACTGTGTCCTTTGCCTTACAAAAACTTCTCAGTTTCAGATGGTCCCATCTATTTACTGTTGTTTTCAGTGTCTGTGATACTGGTCCTATTATATTTAGGAAGTGGTTCCTTTGACCATGCTTTCAAGGCTACTTCCCACTTTCTCTTCTGTGAGGTTTGGTGTGGCTAGATTTATGTTGTAGTCTTTGATCCATTTGGACTTGTGTTTTGTGCATGGGGACAGATATGGATCTATTTCTATTCTTCTACATGTTGACATCCAGTCACGCCAACACCATTTGTTGACGGCCTTTTCCTTTTCCATTGTATAATTTTAGCTTCTTTGTCAAAAATCAGGTCTTCATAGGCATGTGGATTAATATTGGAGGTCTTTGATTCACTTCCATTGGTCCACGTATATGTTTTTATGTCAATACCAAGCTAGTTTCATTACTGTAACTCTATAATACAGCTTGATGTCAGGATGGCAATGACTCCAGAAGTTCTTGTATTGTACAGGATCATTTGGGCTATCCTTAGTTATTCGTTTTTCTGTATGAAGTTGAATATTGTTCTTTCAAAGTCTGTTAAGAAGTGTGTTGGGATTTTGATGGAAATTTCATTGAATTTGTAGATTGCATTTTGTAAGATTGCCATTTTTATTATGTTGACCCTACCTATCCAAGAGCATGGGAGATCTTTCCACTTTCTAATAGTCTCTTCAATTTCTTTTTTCAAAGGTTTAAAGTTCTTGACATACAGGTCTTTCACTTCTTTGGTTAGTTTTACTCTAAGATATTTTATGTTATTTGTAGCTATTGTAAAGGGTAATGTTTCTCTGATTTCTTTCTTAACCCTTTTATCATTTGTATATAGGAGTGCTACTGATTTTTTTAGTTTATCTTGTATCCTGCCACATTACTTAAGGTGTTTTCAGCTGTAGGAATTTCCTGGTAGTTTCTGGGATCACTTATATATACTACAATATCATCTGCAAATAGATAAAGTTTGACTTCTTCCTTTCAAATTTGTATGCCCTTGATCTGCTTTTTGTTCTACTATTGCTCTAGATAGAATTTGAGTACTATGTTGCATAAATATGGAGAGAGTGGACAGCCTTTTCTTGTTCCTGATTTTACTGTAATCACTTTGAGTTTATCTCCATTTAATTTGGTATTGACTGTCAGCTTGCTATATATTTCTTTAAGTATGTTTAGATAAGTTCCATGTATCCCTGATCTCTCCAAGACCTTTATTATGAACAGGTGTTAGATTTTGCAGGTTTTTGCAGCATATAATGAGATGACTATATTTTTTTTTCAATTTATTTATATGGTTGATTACATTGACAGATTTTAGTAGGATGAACCATCCCTGCATCTCTGGGATGAAGCCAACTTGATCATGATGGATGCTGTTTTTAATGTGTTCTTGGATTTGGTTTGCCAGTATTTTATTGAGTATTTTTGCATCAATGTTTGTGAGGGAAATTGGTCTGTAGTTCTCTTTCTTAGTTGAATCTTTGAGCTGTTTAGGTATCAATGTAACTTTAGTTGATAAAAAGAGTTGGCAGTGTTCCTTCTGTTTTTATTGTGTGGAAGAGCTCGATGAGTATAAGTATTAGCTGTTCTTTGAACTTCTGGTAGAATTCTGCACTTAACCATCCAGCTCTGGAATATTTTTGGTTGGGAGAAGTTTGATGACTGCTTCATTTTCCTTAGGAGTTATAGGTCTATTTATGTTGTTCATCTGATCTTGATTTAATTTTGGTATGTGGTACCTATACAAAATATTTTCCATTTCTTTTAGATTTTCCTATCTTATGGGGTATAGGTTGTCAAAATATAACCTAATGCTTCTCTGGATTTCCTTAGTCTCTCTTGTTATGTCCCCCTTTTTATTTCTGATTTTGTAATTTGAATATTCTCTCTCTACCCTTTGGTTAGTTTAGATAAGAGTTTGTCTATCTTATTAATTTTCTCAAAGACCCAGCTCTTTGTTTCATTGATCCTTTGTATTGTTTTCTTTTTTTCTACTTTATTGATTTCACCCTCAATTTATTTTCTCGTTTATTCCTCCTGGATGAGTCTGCTTCTTTTTTTTCCCCTAGAGCTTTCAGTTGTGCTGTTAAATCACTTCCAGGAAATTTCTTTACTTTCTTCATGTAGACACTTAGTAATGAACTTTCCTCTTAACACTGCTTTTATAGTGTCCCATAGGTTTGTGCATGTTGTGCATTCATTTTCATTGAATTCTTGGAAGTCTTTTATTTCTTTCTTTATTTCTTCCTTGACCCAGGGACGATTCAATTGAACATTGCTCAATTTCCATGAATTTTTAGGCTTTCTGCAATTAGTGTTGTTCTTGAATCATAGTGATCTGTTAAGATACAGGGGAATTACTCCAAATTTTTTGTGTCCTTTGAGGTTTGCTTTGTTAAAAATATGTGATCAGTTTTAGAGAGAGTCTATAGGTGCTGAGAAGAAGGCATATTTTTGTGTTTGGGTGAAATGTTCTAGGTTGGAAGGAGCCCTGCTTGTTTGTTCCCAGCCATTTAGCCCCAAAATAATCACACAGAAACTGTATTAATTAAATCATTGCTTGGCCCATTAACTCTAGCTTCTTATTGGCTAACTCTTCCATATTAATTTAACCCATCTCCATTAATCTCTGTATCACCATGTGGCAGTGGCTTACTGGCGAGGTTTCAGCATGCCAGACTTCATGCGGCTCCATGGCTTCTCTCCGACTCCACCCTTCTTTCTCCCAGAATTCAGCCTAGCTTTCCCTGCCTACCTAAGTTCTGCATTGCTGTAGGTACAAAAAAGTTTCTTTATTCATTATTGGTAATCACAGCACACAGAGGGGACTCCCACATCAGTTCTGTAGATGTTTGCTAACTCCATTTGAGTCATGACATCTGTTCGTTCTCTTATTTCTCTCTTAAGTTTTTGTCTGGCAGACCTGTCCATTGGTGAGTGTGGGGTGTTGAAGTAGCCTACTATTAGTGTGTGTGGGGGGTACTTGGTGTGTGGTTTAAGCTTTAGTAATATTTCTTTTACATATGTGGTTGAGCTTGTATTTTGGGCACAGATATTCAGAACTGAGACTTCATCTTGTTATGAGTATGTAGCATTCTTCTCCATCTCTTTTAATTGATTTTAGTTTGAAGTCTACTTTGTTATTTGTTAGGATAGTTACACCTGCTTGTTTCTGAGGTGCATTGGATTGGAATATCTTTTCCCATCACTTTACTATGAAGTAATGTCTGTCTTTGATGCTGAAGTGTGTTTCTTGTATGCAGCAGGAGAGTGGATCCTGTTTTCGTACTCATTGTGTTAGCCTGTGTCTTTTTTTTTTTTTTTTTTTTTGTCTCTTGAGACAGGATTTCTCTATAGCTTTGGAGACTGTGGAGAAGGTCCTGGAAGTAGGGCTTATAGACTAGGCTAGGCTTGAATTCACAGAGATCCACCTGCCTCTGTCTCCTGAGTGCTGGGATTAAAGGCATGTGCCACTACCGCCCAGCATGTGCCTTCTTGTAGTGAATTGATTCAATTAATGACCAGTGATTGTAAATTCCTCCTATTTTTCAGTGGTAGTGTTATTGTGTTTCTCTTCTTTGGGGTTAGCTGGTGTGAGGTTATATGTTGCTTGCTTGTGTTTTCGTGGGTATAGCTAGGTTCCTTTGGTTGGAATTTTTCTTCTAGTACTTCCTATAAGGTTGGGTTTGTGGATAGGCATTGTTTAAATCTGATTTTGTCACGGAATATCTTGTTTTCTTGGTCTACAGCAATTGAAAGCTTTATTGGGTATAATAGTCTGGGCTTCCATCCGTGACCTCTTAGCGTATGCAACACATCTGTCCAGAACCTCCTGTTTTTTTAGAGTTTCCACTGAGAAGTCAGGTGTAATTCTGATAAGTCTAACTTTATATGTTACTTGGCTTTTTCCCTTTGCAGCTCTTAATATTTTTATATTTTTCTTTATTATGTATGTTTAATGTTTTGATTATAATATGGTAAGGGGACTTTTTTTTATTCTAGTCTATTTAGTGTTCTGTAAGCTTCTTGTACTTTCGTAGGCTTATCCTTCTTTAGGTTGGGAAAGTTTTCTTCTATGATTTTGTTGATTATATTTTCTGTGCCTTTGATCTGGAGTTCTTCTCTTTCTTCTATTCCTAATGTTCTTAGGTTTGATCTTTCCATGGTGTCCTAGATTTCCTGGATGTTTCTTGTTAAGAATTTGTTGGATTTAATATTTTTTGACAGATGAATCTATTTCCTCTATTGTTGGTTATGCTTGAATCTATAGTTCCTGTTTGTTTACCCCATTTCCATAATTCCCTCAGATTGTGTTTTCTTTATTGTATCTATTTTAATTTTGAAATCTTCAACTGTTTGAACTGTTTGCTTCACCTGTTTGTTTTTTGTTTGTTTGTTTGTTTGTTTTTTGGGTTTTTTTGTTTTCTTGGCTTCCTTTAAGAGATTTATTGATTTCTTCCATTTTTTTTTTGCTTCTCTTTATGTCCATTTCTTTAAGGAAATTTTCATTTCCTCTCTAAGGGTCTCTATCATCTTCATAAAGGGATTTTTAGGTCATTTTATTCAGCTTCTTCTGGGTTAGGATGTTCATGTCTTCCTGTTGTAGGACTACTAGGTTCTGGTGTTGCCATATTGCTCTTTAGATTGTTGAATAAATTTTTACATTGGTGCCTACATATCTGTTCCTCCAATGGGTGCAGGCTGTGTCTTTTCCTCTTGGTTCAATCCTCATAGTTGGTGTCTGTGTCTCAGAAATCTTCTTTTGGATAGATCATTGCAGTTGCTGTCTGTGTCTCAGGGAGTCACTGAGGTCTCCATGGATGGGTGGGTTTGGGGGCAGAGTGGGACATGTAGATTACAGGGTCCAATGGGTGGGTGTGGAGCATCCTGTCTGCAGAAGGCTTACCAACTCGGTGACTAGTGAACGAAGGTGGGTAGGGCAGGGCTCCTGGGGGTTTGCCCCCAGGCCTAGGGCCTAGAAATTGGTCTGCCCATTTACCCCTTAGTCTACTTTGTTCAGTCACAGTCTGTGTCACTGACAGCTGCAGAGGTGGAAATGGATGGGTTTAGAAGACGAGTGGGCCTGGTACATTAAGGGGTCCTGTGTGGTGGGTTGTTGGAGCAGCCTGCCTGAAGGAGGCCTGCCCACTGCCTAGATAGCACAGCTGAGGCTTGTGGGGTAGTGACCCAGGGTTCTGCCCTGAAGTCTAGGGCCTGGAGACTGGGCTGTCCTACTGTGGTTTGCCCACTCACCTCTTGTTCTCCTCTGTGCAGTAGCAGTCTGTTCCTCTGAGAGCCTCTGAGGTAGCAGGGAATGGTTGGGTTTGAGTGGGACTTGTAGATTACAGGATCCTATGTGGGGTGTTGGAGTAGATTGCCTGCAGGAAGCTTGCCCACTGACCTGCTAGTGCAGCTGAGGTGGGTGGGGGATGATTCCAGGGTTTTATCCTGAGGCATACATCCTAGATACTGTGCTGTCCAGGTTGGGGGCTAGCTACTTACCTCTTGGTGTGCTCTGTAATATTTCTACTTCATTATCTGAAATTTTTCCTATTAATTTGAGCTTCTGCATTTAAGTGAGTTCAGAAGTTACCAGTCATTTCTTCTGAATTCTTTCACTTAGCAATAATATTCTCCAGATTCATTCATGTTTCCAAAAAAGGTATCATTTCTTCTATTTTAGAGTAAAATGATGTCCAATTGTTATTATATCAGTTTTTCATTATCTAATAATCTTTTTATGGATAGTAATCTGATTTTTATATCTTAATTGTGAATATTTCTCTAGTGATCATGGGGAAAGCTATTACTTTAATTTACTAATTAAAATTCATTTAACTTGAAAGACCCGGATAAATCCAGACCCCTCTAGCAGGAAAAATAGAGCCAAAAATCTAGCAGAAAGACAAGAGCCAAAAATCCAGGTTAGCCGATTCAATGGCCTATGTTCAAGGAACTAGCTGACCATAAAGTTAGATTATAATCTTGAGAAAAATCTTGAGAAACAGGGAGTTAACCCCTTGTAATTATCACTGGTATTTTCAGAATTTTCCAATAATCACTGGTATTTTTGGAATTTTCCAATGATTAATGGTATTTTCCGAATTTTCCAATGATGCCCTCCCTACCCCCTTTGGGTTGTGGTTTCGTTTCTTCCCTTAAGTACCCCCTCTCCCAGCTACTCAGGGTCAAACTCCTCCCCTGCATGGGATATGAGTCTTGGCCCCAGTGCTGGTTCCTGTCAATAAACCTTGTGTGATTGCAGCAAGAACGGTCTCTCATGAGTTTTTTGGGGGGTCGTGTTATTCCAAGACTTGAGTGAGAGTCTCCCCACTCAGGGAGTCTTTTAAAATAATGTACTGAATGGTTCTGTGTGTTAACTTGGCACAAGCTAAGGTCATCAGAGAAAGGAGCCTCAGCGAAGGAAATGCCTCCTTGAGATCCAACTGTAAAGCATTTTTTAATTTAGTGATCAGTGGGAGACGGTACAGCCCATAGTGGATGCTGCCATCCCTAGGCTGGTGGTCCTGGATTCCATAATAAGGTAGTTTGTTCAAGCCATGGGTAGCACACCAGTAAGCAGCTCCCCTCCATGGACTCTGCATCAGCTCCTGCACCTGGGATCCTTCCCGGTTTGAGTTCCTGTCCTGAATCCCTTCAGTGATGAATAGCAGTGCTGAAATATAAGCCTAAGAAGCCCTTTCCTCCCTTTCAGGGTCCAACCTTGACAGAGTTCCCATGTTCCAGGGTGAGGATTAGAATTATTAAGCAAAGGGAACAGAGATATGAGAGAATTAAAAGACAGAAACTCAGAACAGCACCAGGAGGGAAATTCAGGGAATACTGAAGTCAAGCACATTTATTTTCCACATACTTTCACATCCCACTCCACTTTCACATCCCACTCCACTTTCACATCCCACTCCACTTTCACATCCCACTCCAAAAGGGGAGATGGGAGACAATAGACTTCATTAACATGATACAAAGAAGTCAAGCACTCTGTTGTTTGGAGGGAACATTTAGCAGCACTTCCTTAGGTCAAGTGGCTGCTGGCAGCCACTCCAGGAAACCTCTTGCCAGTCTCCTTTGCAGGAGTAAGAAGACTTGCAATCTCTGACCTTTGGTCAAGGTGGAGCAGATCCACCTCTGTACTCAAAATACTAATTAATCACACCCTTGGTTAGGAAGCTTTGTTTGTAGCCACACCTGTTGTCAACAACTTTGAGAACTCAAGAATAAAATCAAACTCTCTGACCTTTAGCCAAGATGGAACAGGTTCACAGTGGTGGGCCTGGCACCTCTCCAACTTGCTTTTTGGTCATGATTTTTTATTATAGCAACAGAAACCCTAACTAAGAGAACTCAGAAAGAAGATTACTGAATTATTCATTCTTGCTGTTGTTGTTGTTGTGTTTATTGAGGTAGGTCTCAGTAGCCTAGGTCCATGAATGACCATGAATTCTGATTTTTCCTTCCACCACCTTAGTGCTGGGATTGTAGGGTCTCAATGATCTTCACTGCCAGCAGAGCATAGATGCATGAGAGGCAAAAAGGAAATCTGATTCAGTACGACTTAAAAGCTGGTATTGGGTCAGACCTCAAAAGTCTAACATTGCATACTTTATTTCAGGTATATTTAAACACAGTGTAATGATTGTTCTGTCTTTTTAAGAGACAAGCCATGCCCACTTCCTCCCCCATCTGCTGAGGCAGGCTGATCTTCAGCTTCCAGCTGAGCTCTCTCTCTTTTTCTGTCTTCCTTTGGGAGAGGCAGCTTCTGCTTCTCTCTCCACCCTTCCCCTGCTTCTCTCTTTCCTCTCTCTCTCTCTCTCTCTTTCTCTCTTTCTCTCTCTCTGCTCTTCTCCCCTTCACCCTTCTCCCTCCATAACCCCCTGAATAAATATCCAACTTTACTCTGCATGGCGTGCCTATCCATGTCTCTGTCTCTTGCCCGCCTGCCACATGTCTCCCTGCCTGGGACCAGCCACCGCTCAGGGACTGGCAGCTGTCTCTGCCTGGGACTGGCTGCTGTCAGGGCCTGCTGCCTGCTGCCACATGGCCCACTACCACCATTTGGGGACCTACAGCATTTCTGCTGCCTACCGCTGCCGGGGATCCTGCAGCATTTTTAATTTTTCCATTACACACAGTCCAACCGGGAAAAAAGGTTTTCTTGTGACAACTAACTCAGTCCTCTGTGTATAACAAAGCTTAAGACATAACTACATGAAAGTCTTATCATGTATAAGTAACATCTATAAATATGCTTTCTATAGATTAACTGGAAAAGTAGTCTCAAGGTAATGAAAGTACATAATAAAGATCTGTGGGAGAACATCAGCATAGATTGACTGAAAATAACTTAAGTTGGGGAGCCAGTGTGACCTGGCCATGCAGATACCTTGGAGGTACAATGCTATTAATTCCATCCATTCCTAGGCTTCTGGATGGAAAACAGGTTATACATCTGTTTCTTTGAAGAAAGAACCTAGCGTGTTTAACATGCCTGCTTTTTCTAATGCTTATCACTAAGCACAAGTACCTACATGTTTTCCTACATGGAATAAGAGGTGGGAAGCACCATAAGTATTTATGTGAATTTTATTTTATTTTTGGTTTTTCGAGGCAGGGTTTCTCTGTAGCTAGAGCCTGTCCTGGGACCAGCTCTGGTACACCAGGCTGACCTCGAACTCACAGAGATCTGCCTGCCTCTGCCTCCTGAGTACTGGGATTAAAGGCATGTGCCACCAATGCCCAGCATTTATGTGGAATTTTAAACACTTCTTTGTACTGTTTTCTATGAAGCTTACATCACTCTACACCACCAAAACAACATGCAAATGTTCTTTTCCTTCAGTATAATCTCCAAGTATTTTGAAAGTAAAGACGTCCCTTCAAACAAATATAGCTTCTGTTCATGCATGACAAATATGTAGGTCAGAGGGCAGCATTGTGAATTCTGTCCTCTTCTTTCACCTTTATATGG
Source organism: Ondatra zibethicus (assembly GCA_004026605.1). Taxonomy (NCBI): domain Eukaryota; kingdom Metazoa; phylum Chordata; class Mammalia; order Rodentia; family Cricetidae; genus Ondatra; species Ondatra zibethicus. The sequence continues at coordinate 44,044 of PVIU01015048.1, forward strand.
TTTCTAGAGTTCAAATTCAGGTAGTCAGGCTTGTGTGGCAAGTAGTTTTGTTAGCCAATCTGTTTCTATGGTCCTGCTTCATATTTTTAATTCATTACCTTCCTGAATATGTGTGGATTCTAAGATGTATCACTTTTGAACTTTTATTTGATGACCAATGATGTTAAATACTCTTTCATACTCATTTGGCCTTTTGAATGTCTACTTGGGAAACATCTATTAAAATGTGTGTCCTTTTTGTTCACTGAGTTATTTGTACATTTTTGCTATTAAAAATGGAAATTTGAAGCAGTGCAGTGGTGGCGTACACATTTAGTCCCAGCACTTGGGAGGAAGAAGCAGGTGGATCTCTGTGAGTTCAAGGCCACACTAGTTACAGAGTAAGTTCCAAGGCAGGCTCCAAAGCTACACTGAGAAACTCTGTCTAAAAAAAAAAAAAAAAAAAGAGAGATTTCTTATACATTTTGTCCATTTAAATAAATATTCAGAAAGGATCTTCCTGCATAATATAGCAGTTTATTTATTTATTTGATATATGGTACATTAGCAGATACCCTGATAATTTATTTTGTTTTGGGGTACCTTATATGTTATTAACTTTGAAATATTTTAAGGAAATGATTATCAATCATGTACTGCTTGACATGCAAATGTAACAAATGCATACAATCTTTTGTATGAACAAGTACAGATATTTCAGGGTGATACAAAGTTTCAAAACTGGACATTTCCTTTAGTGAAAATGCTTGCACACCTTCTGTCCCTACAGACTTAGAAAGATTAAACTAGCATTATTTTTATTAAATAACACAATAATCTCTATATAGCAAGGCAAAATAGGCAAATTAGCAAAAGTATGTAGATAATTCTTTTCCTCTCTCTAAAACAAATATCCTAAATTTTAAGCCCTAGATATGTTCTAGTAGTCTTTAATGTAAATTATTTTTGTTGAACCTTCAACAAATATCAACTCTAGGCATATGTGGGTTTTTTTTTTGTTTGTTTGTTTGTTTGGTTTTTCAAGACAGGGTTTCTCTGTGGCTTTGGAGCCTGTCCTGGAACTAGCTCTTATAGACTAGGCTGGTCAGGCATATGTGTGTTAAAGGGACCTTCTGAACATGAATGCTATAACACATGGCACACAATCAGGTATTTAACTTTCTATTTGCTATAACCTTTCAAAACTAAATGTTCATATCCAAGATCCACAAAATGAGAACCTAATATTATGTGGGTGAGGGATTTATTTTTTTGTGAAGCTAATTTCTTTTTCTTATGATAAAATGAAAAACTTTATATCAAAGTTAGGGAAGACAAACCAACACAAAAAATAGAAGAGTCCAAGAGAAGGAACAAGAACCAGAGACCCACTCATTTACATATTCGACTGTAGCATAAAAGTACTAACTGAAAGCTATTGTATATATGCAGAAGTTCTGGTGTAGACATCTGTAGGCACTCTGATTGCTGCTTCAGTCTCTCAGTTGGTGTTTTTTTATCTTTTTTTATTAGATTTTTTAAAAATACCAATCTAAGTTCCCACTCCCTCACCTCCTCCCATTTCCTCCACACCTTCTCATACCACAGCCCCTCCAACCATCAGAGAAGGTAAAACACATTGCTTTGGGGAAGATCCAAGGCCCTCCTTACTATATCTAGGCTGAGCAAGATATCCATCCAAAGAGAATAGGTTCCCAAAAACTCAGTACATGCAGTAAGGATAAATGCCGGCGCCACTGCCAATGGCCCCTCAGTCTGTTACAGCCATGCAACTGTCAAACATATTCACAGGGACTAGTTTGGTCCTAGGCCTTTCCAGTCCAGCTGGAGTTGGTGAGCTCCCATTAGCTCAGGTAAACTATTTCAGTAGTCTTGACCTCTTTGCTCATATTCTCATTCCTCCCACTCTTCAACTGGACTTTGGCAGCACAGTTCAGTGCTCCGATGCAGGTCTCTGCCTCTGTTTCCATCAGTCGCTGGACGAAGGTTCTATGGTGATATTTAAGAAATTCATTAGTCTGACTACAGGAAAAATCAAGATAGAGCCCCCTCTCCTCTATTGCTTAGGGTCTTAGCTGGAGTCAGCCTTGTCGATTCCTGAAAATTTCTTTAGAGAAAGGTTTCTGCTAACCCTATATTGGCTTCCTCAATCAAGATATCTCTTTTCTTGTTCTCAACTCTGTCCTTCCTCTGTCTCGACTATCCCATTCCCTCAAGTTCTCCTCAAACCTCCCCTTCTCCCCTGCTCTTCCCTTTCTACCCTCCCTTCTCCCCTGACCCCCATGCTCCCAATTTTCCAGGCGATCTAGTCTGTTTCCAATTTCCAGGTGGATCTATATATGTTTTTCTTTAGGTTCATGTTATTACTTAGCTTCTCTAGGATCTTGAACTATAGGTTCAGTATCTTTTGTTTATACCAGCTTGGATTCCCACCAGCAATGCAGAAGTGTTCCCTTTTCCCCACAACCTCTCCAGCATAAGTTGTCATTGGTGATTTTAATTTTGGCTATTCTTACAGGTGTAAGATGGAAGTGGTCTCCAGTGCCAATACATTCAAGCTGGTCTTCGACTTTTTTTGGTTAGGAGACTTTTGATGACTGTTTCCATTTCTTCAGCAGTTAAAGATCTGTTTAATTTGCTTATCTGGTCTTAATTTAATTTTGGTAAGTGATATTTATCCAGAAGGTTGTCCATTTCCTTTAAATTTTCTAATTTTGTGGAGTACAGGTTTTCAAAATATGACCTGATGATCCTCTGTATTTCCTCCGTGTCTGTTGTTATATCTCCCTTTTCATTTCTGATTTTGTTAATTTGGATATTCTCTCTCTGCCCATTGGTTAGTTTGTATAAAGGTTTGTCTATTTTGTTGATTTTCTCAAAGAACCAACTCTTTGTCTCATTGATTAATTTGTATTGTTTTCTTTGTTTCTATTTTGTTGATTTCAGCTCTCAATTTGATTATTTCCTGCTGTCTAGTTCTCCTGGGTGAGGTTGCTTCGTTTTGTTCAAATGTTCTGTTAATTCACTAGTGTGGGATTTTTCCAGATTCTTTATGTAGGCTATGAACTTGCCTCTTAACACTGCTTTCATTGTGTCCCATAAATTTGGGTATGTTGTGTGGTCATTTTCATTGAATTTTAGGAAGTTTTTAATTTCCCCCTTTATTTCTTCCTTGACCCACTAATGATTTAGGTGAACATTGTTTAATTTCCATGTGTTTGTGGGTTTTCTGGAATTAGTATTGCTGTTGACTTATAATTTTAAAGCATGATGATCCGATAAGGTACACTGAATTATTCCAGTTTTTTTTTGTATTTGTTGAAGTTTGTTTTGTTCCTGAGTATGTATTTTTGAGAAAGTTCCATGAGGTGCTGAGAAGAAGGTATATTCTTTTCTGTTTGGATGGAATATTCTATAGATGTATGTTAAGTGCATTTGAGTCATAACATCTGTTAGTTCTCTTATTTCTCTGTTCATTTTTTGTCTGACTGACCTGTCCAGTGGTGAGAGGGGAGTGTTGAAGTCTCCTACTATTAGTGTGTGGGGTTTAATATATGATTTAAGCTTTAAAAGTGTTTCTTTGACATATGAGGGTGCCCTTGTATTTGGGGCATCAATGTTCATTATTGAAATTTCCTCTTGATGGATTTTTCCTGTGTATAATATGAAATGTCCTTTTTTGTCTCTTTTAACTGATTTTAGCTTGAAGTCTATTTTGTTAGATATTAGGATAGCTATACTCACTTGTTTCTCAGTTCCATTTGATTGGTATATTTTTTTCTCAACATTTTACTCTGAGATGATGTCTGTCTTTGAGGTTGGGATGTGTTTCTTGTATGCAGAAGAGAGATGGATTCTGTTTTTGTATCCAATCTGTTAGGCTGTGCCTTTTTATAGGTGAGTTGAGTCCATTTACATTAAGGGATATTAATGACCAGTGGTTGCTATCTCCTGTTAATTTAGTTTTCATCGTTGGTGATGTTAATTTGTGCATTTTTTTCTTCTTCGGGGTTTGCTGTAATAAGATCATTAATTGTCTGTGTTTTTGTTGGAGTAGCCATCTTCCTTGGGTTGGAGTTTTCTTTCTAGTATTTTGTGTAGGGTTGGGTTTGTGGGTAGGTATTGGTGAAATCTAGATTTGTCATGGAATATGTTGTTTTGGCCTTCTATGGTGATCAACAGTTTTACTGGGTATAGTAGTTTGGGCTGGCATCCATGGTCCGTTAAGGTCTGCATAATGCTTGACCATGACCTTCTGGCTTTCATTGTCTCTACTGAGAAGTCAGGTGTAATTCTGATAGGTCTACCTTTATATGTTACTTGACCTTTTTCCTTTGTAGCTCTCGATATTCTTTCTTTACTTTGTATGTTTAGTGTTTTGATTATTATATGGCGAGAGGACTTTTTTTTGGATCCAGTCTATTTGGTGTTCTGTAAGCCTCTTGTATCTTCATAGGCATATCTTTCTTTAGGTAGGGAAAATTTTCTTGTATGCTTTTGTTAAATAAATTTTCTGTGCCTTTGAGTTGAACTTCTTCTCCTTCTTCTATACCTATTCTAAGATTTGGCCTTTTTATGGTGTACCATATTTCATGGATATTTTGGGTTAAGCTTTTGTTAGATTTAATGTTTTCTTTAACTGATGAGTCTATTTCCTCTATTGTATCTTCAGCACTTGAGATTCTCTCTTCCATTTCTTGTATTCTGCTGTTCATGCTTGCATTTGTGGTTCCTGATCTTTTTCTCATGATTTCTGTTTCTATAATTCCTTCGGCTTATGTTTTCTTTATTGTTTCTATCTCAGTTTTCAAGTCCTGAATAGTTTCTTTTATATGTTTTATTTCTTTATCTTGGTTTTCTTTAAGTGATTTGCTGATATTTTCCATTTTTTTATTTGTCTTTTCCTCCATTTCTTTAAAGGAATTTCTCATTTCATCTTTAAGAATTTCAAACATTCTCTTGAGGTTATTTTTTAGATCATTTTCTTCTGGTTCTTCCATATTTGGTTGTTCAGGTCTTGCTTTTGTAGGGTCTTTAGGTTTTACTGGTATTTTGTTGCTCTTTGTGGTGTAGCGTGTGATCTTACCTTTTCTATTCATCTTTTCCTCTAATAGGTGTGGCTGGGGCTGTCTGAGATTCTGTTGAATAATCAATCTTCTAGATGCCAGTGAATCCAAAGCTTAGATGGTTGTTCCTCATGGCACAGTCAGTGTTACAGTTCAAGTTACCCTGTTGGTTATTCTTGTTCCTGGAGATAGCTCAGTGCTCCTGTGCTTTGGTCTGCTCCCTTGTAGTTTGCTGTCTTAGGCCTACTTTGGTCTAGGCTGCTGGCTTTGATCTGTTTCTGTAAATCTTGGTCTGGATCTCCTCCTGCAGAAGTCCCTGGATGGAGTTGGACCAGTTCTGGTGGAGATTGCTGACTCTGGATCTGGTTGCTGGCTCAATCCTGATCTGCCTGTGTCCTGGGACTGGGTTTGCACCTGGCTTCTGCTTCTGGTGGAGATTGATCTCTCTGTGTCCTAGGTAGTTGGTTCAGTCCCACTCTGGTTTCAGTGGAGATCGCAGACTCTGAGTCAAGTTGTTGGCTTAGTCCTGGTCTGCCAGTGTCCCAGGACTGGG